>VZTL01014176.1:0-23404 GCA_013400535.1 Scopus umbretta
CAGGGTTAAACCACAACAATGCTCTCCCCAGGGTATGCAAGACATGTGCAAGACAAAGGCCAGGAAGTTACACATGCCTATAGGATACCCAGACTCTTGTGGGGCTAAGCAGAACACCCAAGGGCTTATCAAATGGCACTGGACACCTGAACTTTCAATTGCAATGATCAATACTGTTGCCCAACATGAGGTGTTCAGTACACATGGTACATTAAGAGATTCACATGTTTCTAAAATAATTGTTATGTTTATTACTTATTAGCTGAGAAGTAGGTGAGATCCAAGGAGCTGCTAAGATTTCTAAGTCTGGATCCAAAAATGTATGTTCAGGCCCTGGTTTGCACCCATGGTAATGGCTGCCTTAATCATCACAATGATGATTAAGATCACTCAAGATGCAGAATGAAGTGTATCCTGGTCACATCACTTCATGTATACCATAGGGTATATTATAGGCAATCAGTGTTGCCATGCCACCCCTATGGACCATCTGGCCTGGATGATATGATCCTCTAAAAAGAGATGTTATCCATGCTCATAGCAAAAGTCAGCACCAGCCTCAAAAATATTATGATCTAGATTGAAAATACCAAGAGTTTAGAAAGAAAAGCAGATAACATCTTCTAGGAGAGTGATGACCAGAAGCTAGGTGAAACACATAGAAACTAGGGTCCCAGGGTCATAGAATTCTCCTGGAAAAGCTGATGGCTCATGGTGTGGACAGGTGCACCCTTCACTGGGTTAAAAACTGGCTGGATAGTCATGCCCAGGGAGTGGTAGTGAACAGAGTTCAATCCAGTTGGCAGCTAGTGACAAGCAGTGTTCCCCAGGGCTCTGTTTTGGGGCCAGCCTTGTTTAATGTCTTTATCAATGATCTGGATGNTTATGATTCTGTGATTCTATAGAGAAAACAATTGTAGGGTGGGAATTGGACTTTGACATTCTGTTTAGAAAAGGATGAAGAATTAATTTTTAAACCCATGAACAATTTTGAAAGTTGTAGAATAATTTTATTTGAGGATTAATTAAATCATTCATCCTGAGCCAATAAATATTTTATTTCACTGTTGATAATTTAAAGGAAAATATGAAAATAAACAAGATCTGTACCAAAATTTTGGAATATTTAATGTAAAGATGTTGGAAAGAAACTAGAGATTTTAAAGGATTTCAGGATTCTTTTTTTTTCCTCCAATCAAAAACAGCTGTAGGAAAGCAATGTAAATTTGTTCATTGTGTTTGTGCCATGAAATGTGCATTCTCTGCTTTGTTCTGAAATTCTAAGTGTGAAAAATAAGTTTCATTTTATAAGACTACCTTAGATAATAAAGACTGCTGCCTTGTAAAGGACAAAATTATATTTTAAGATACATATACAAACAGCTTCAGCTGCTTGTTTTGCTGTGTGTTTGCTGGCAATGCTTTTGTTGCTATAGATTAATTTAAAAAAAAAAAACTCTTCCAATTGAAGATTAGTTAGATTCAAACTGTGTCGGAAGATGAGGTATTTCAGCTGGTAGAGAACACAAGGCAGAAAATTATTATAATTTTAAACAGAAGAAAGAATGAAACAGCAAGGCTTTCAACTTAAGAGAAAAGTCTGCCTGCTGCAAGCAAATCTTTTTAGAAATAATTGCCTATGATTAGTGTTTTAAAATCTGCAAAATCACTGTCTTGCTATTGAGCAGAGACAATGCTGAGTTGAAACAGAAATCTGTAAAGGAAAGAAAAGCATTTGGATCACTTTATTTCTATACTTACACCTGGGCACACTGAAGCTGTATGTGTTTCTTGGACAGTGCTGCCAGAAGAAGGGCTTTGCCCACTGTCAAGGTGTCTATTGCTCCAGCAGAGCACTAGCGAGAGCTTGGAGCTGCTGACCTGCTTTTTTTTTGGAAGGGAATCTGTTGGTGACTGTGTGAATCCAACTCTTTACCTGCCTCGATGAGCCAGAAGTTTAATTCACAGTGGCAGGATTCAGAGATCCCAACCACATTCTAATCACTGCCTCATTTGCAGGGCATGTGCACAGTGAGCAATGGGGGGTTACTGAGGCCCCTAACAGAAAAATAGGGGTTGTACCAAGGGTACTGAAGGTATCCCAGCCCAGTAACCTGCCTTTGCCATTGGCTAGTAGTGGACATTTAGGGAACAGGTGTGCCACACAAGTTAAAAGGTATCATTTCCTGAAAATCTTTTTCAGCATCTGGCAATCCACAGTTTAGAGATTTTTTGAGCAGGGATTTGCCTCAACACTATGATGAATTAATGATGAACTGATCTCCAGGAGTATTTATCATACTCTGGAAATGGATCTTCCACAAATCTTCCCACTACTAAAACAAACCCCACACTTTTGCTCCATCTTTGGCACATTTTCCACCATCATTTCACCACTGCCTTCACCTGGCACCCACCACAGACCAACATCATAGCCTTCTCCAGATGAGTTTTCAGATGTACCCCCATGGCTTAAGCTGATGGGTTAAGGCTGTCCCACTCTTTTTCATTCAATGTTATCCCACATTATTCATCCACTATCAAATTAGCATGTCTGAATCAATGACAGACTGTTGGAATCCTGCAGAGTTCTTCTGTGGCATTTGGATTATCCCATGATTTTTAGTAGTACAATTTGAGGTTGGATCTAGCCAGTCTACATCACGAAACAAAGGCAGCCTGATTCCGTATGTCTGAATGCACATACCACACTGGACAGTGCTAACAAGCACCCATATCCCCTCAACCCAACTGATGCACTACTTTCTTAGTTAACCCCTGAGCAGTTATTCTTTGTAATTATCCTGACACAGAGAAGAAGCTGTGTATAATGTGGTAAGCGATCAAGAGAGAAAATGAGCCACAGCCGGCCTGTTGAGCCCATAAATGCCTCCAAACAGCGAGGCAGTGGAAGAGAGAAAGTGACAGCTATGACATCTACTGTGTCTGTGCCTGTATAATGCACTTCCATCAAAATAGTTATTGAACAAATACTTAGCAGGAAACATATAACATGATTTTGACAAGTTAGTTAGTACTGCTTTTGACAGCTAATAAATAATTGATACTGTCCCAAACAGAGAGGAAAGCTGTAGTAAATAGTGGAAAGTGTATTATTTCCTGTATCTCTAATGGATATGAATGCAAGAGTGTAAAATTGCACGTTTTATTTATGCTTTTATTATATAGCAACTATAAGACTGTTTAGTAATCCCCTCTTTCCCTGCTCTGTATGAACTGCTGTCCAGTTGATTAGCTGAGATTTATTCACTTCGCTCATGTGTTTTATTGTTATTTTTAGTTCAGAATCAAAGCTGGCATTGTTAATTCCACCAAAGGAATGCCAGAATTCATCTTACCATGACGACACTTGCTTTTATCCAAACAGCTCCTGAAAGAGAGAACTATTTTCTCCACAAAGGTGAACCTTGCATAGCACACGTTTATTCAGGAGTCACGCAATAAGTGAGTAATGGGGCGCTATTTCCATGGTTTTCACAACAAATGAGGAAAAGGGACAGCATATCCCTGCCTAGAGGCAGATCTGCTTAGCAAAACTAAGCTAAGAAGTTACGTTTCAAAATCCTGAAGTGCTGAACTGACCTCCAATTTAAGTAGTCAAATGGGTGTCAGCAGGGCTCAGAGACACTTTTCTATCTCCCAGCCTGTAACGGTCTGCAGGCAGGTAGCGAAAACACACACAGAAAGAAACAGGGTTCCCAGGCTCTTTCACAAAAGCAACTTAAGGGATTGCAAGCTTCCTCTCCCAAGATAAACACCTCTTTTCGCAGCCTGAGCTTCAGATACAAGCCATTTTAAAGTAATCAGCAGCAATCAGGCAGGAAAACATTGTTTCAGGGAGCTTTGAGTCTGGAAAAGAAGATATTCCTCAGCTCAGGACAGAGAGCAGGGGGTTCAGCCCACCCCAAACATGGGGGTGTGAAGGGATGGGGTATACCCTACCACAGCACCCCATCCCCATGGACACTGGTACTCACATTGCACCTCTCTGAGCCAAGGGAGGAGCCCTTATACCATTAAAAACATTCCTCAGTTTGGTACCTACTGCGTTCCTGGAGCTCAGGATACTGGAGGGAAATGTATGAGTTGCAGTAAAAATAAAACAACAAATGGTGTCTTCTTTGCAGTTAGAGGCGTGAAGATCATTAAATGCAGGCGTGGGTGGGGAAAGGTTGTTGGTTTTTTTTCTCACAGCCATATCATGACTTTTTTACAGGAAAGACTGAAAGCTGTTAAAAAAAAAGAAAGAAAAAGAAAAAAAGTAGCAGAACAAGATACGAATATCTTCTTTTTAATCTTCTTGGAGTCAAGGTTTTCCTTACAAACCAGGTGGTTGTTTTTTCTGCCTTTCAGCAATTTGCAAAACCCATTTTAGCATCATTGTATGGTATCTGCACATACCTTTTGAGAGGCTGGGATTTTTAAGAGTGTGCAGAGTCATCTGTTTTCCCAGAATTGCTCTTGTAGCAGACACAATTTAAGGGAAGACCATTTATTAAAAAGAAATTGAAATGGCTGACCAAAAGGTTTCCTTGAAAAAAGAAGAGCTTTGGAAGCTTAGGTAGGATTTGTAGCTGGGGAAAAAAACTCACCATGAGCAGAAAGGTTTCACCAGGGCAAAGCAATGGAAAGAAATGAGACTTTGCAAACCCTCATCAGTAGTGTTTTCTCCCTTGTCTAGGTATTTTCCCTGTGTTTTGCTTGGAAATTAAATAAGGTGAGGCACCACATAGTTAAAACCTTCCCCCACAGTGTCCCCTTCTTCAATGTCATTTTAATCAAGATGGACTTGCTGTTTTCATGTCACCTGTTGTTTGAAGCACTGCCATCAACAGCATGGGCCCAAAGGACTGTGGAGACCAGAGGAGAAGTAGGAGGTTTGCTATGGGCCAGGAAGACTATGTCTTATTTTGAAATCATAACTAAGCAAACTCAACAGCAAGGGGAAGGAAGGACCCGCTATTTCGGACGGTCGTGACTTTGGCAGTGCTTTTCTCTAGTCCTGAGGTTCTTTAGCAACTTCTGCCCTGTGCAAGGTCCATCAGTTTGGCAGCTCCAAGGGAAGCTGGATTCAGTTTGGTATGCTGTCAGATGTCACCCATGGTTGGCCACAGCTACACTGAGAGAACTGAAGGTTTTCCCTTCCCAGGTCTCATTTGCCAAAGCTTGTGCTTGGGTC
Source organism: Scopus umbretta (assembly GCA_013400535.1). NCBI lineage: Eukaryota > Metazoa > Chordata > Aves > Pelecaniformes > Scopidae > Scopus > Scopus umbretta. The sequence continues at coordinate 5,201 of VZTL01014176.1, forward strand.
ATGCTTCATTCTTGGGATGATGGGACAGCATTCTGTCTGCTTAAGGNGGGACACCAAACCAAAAAGCACTATAGAGAAACAGTTCCCTTGAATGTAATCCTTAAATCTCTAAATACAGAAGGCATCAGAAAAAATAGCCAGAATTTATTATATTTAAAACTCACGAGTTTAAGTTATAGCTGCTGATTTTGATGGGACCTGACTCATAATTTTTTTAATATTTTGCGTGAGCGGTGCCTTAAACTCACTTTCATAAAAGGAATGTGAAAAATATCAGAAGCACAAAGACAAGTCACATCTGAAATTCAACCAAGAAATCTGTCTTCATCAGATCTGCAGTATTTTAGATCTGAAGTGTTTCTGAATGGCTGAAAAGAACTGAATGGCTGTAGATAAATTACCCTGAAAGCACTCCAAAATGTCAACACCCACCAGTGAAGAAACTAAATTCAATCTAATAACATAATCTGAACTAGCAATGCAGGTTAATGACCTTCTAGTTCACTGTCTAATGGGGCACACACCTTAAAGAATAAATGGATTGTTGAACATAACTGCGTATATTGGAATTTTATAAATAAATTATTATAATGCTAATTGGGACTAAATTACCATGTTTTAAAGTCATCTAGTAATTAAACTTTCCAGTGGCTCAGTGCCTACTTCTTTGCAGTTGTGGAAAAATATTTTCTCTGATTACAGTAGTGGCAAAAGATTACTGACATAATTTCTGCCTAACTGTTTTGATCCCCAAAACAAATTCCCTCCAAGTCCATTACCTTACATTGAAAATATCTGGAGGATTAAAGGAAGACACTGAATGCTAACCCTTTAAGTCTTCATAGGGAGAGATGAATTACCTTGCTTTAATACAGCATTAAGATATCCATTATAACATCATTCTTTCAAACACTTATCCATTGTGGAATTTAAAATACAGAATGTGGTCTTATTTCTCATGTAGCATTAACACAGCACTGCTGATGGCATGGGAGGGTCAGGGATGGTGTGGGCAGGTGCGGTTTAAGGTATTTGGGCTCTGATGTCCTGCTCCACTCTTCCTTCACACTGTTAGGTCCAAGCTGGCCCCATTTTCTCCCAGAATTCAGGAAAGCTCATGTCCAGCAACTGTGCTTTGTATGGGAAGCAGCTGTGTGGCGCAGCTTTAACGTCTGGATATTATCACATACTCAGTCACTTTGGTTACTTAGGTGAGATCTGCTTGCTGTTTTATTCTTTAGAGGCCACATAAAAAAAGGTCACTATGCAAAGCCAGACACACAGCTCAGCCTGAGATTTGATGCTTCCTACCAATATAGAGTTTACTCAGTTTAATCTATAGGAGAGGATTCGGGTTTTACAAAATGAAGCATTAGCAAAACCTAAGGCACATCAAAATATTACTACCTGTGACACCTAGATTACCCCCAAATATCCTCAGCAGGGGCACAGAGGAGCACTGTTCTCACTGGGGCAGACCTGGTGTCCCTTGCGCTCCAAGGGTTTTCCACAGAGTTTTCTTTTCAGTGCCAGAGCCTCTGCTGAACCTGCGTGCACAGCAACATGCTCTGGAGATAGTCCCCTCTGATTTGTAAAGGCAAACATGACAAGCCCAAAGAAAGCATGAGAGTAATTTAAAATCTTTTACTCTTAAATACAGCATTAGGAGGTAAAGGAAGCTTTCTGAGCCAGCCTTCATGTACAAAGGGAAGGGGTCAGGAGGAGAATATCCTTCACTCCCAAAGGGCCTAGGTGGGATCACAACTTCATTTGTGGACATGCAAAGAGGCAAAGTGAAGGCTGTGTGATTATTGACACTTTGCAGGTGCAGATGTGAGCCTGGAGGAATGATTCATCCAGTCGCACAACAAAGCTGCCGTCAGGCTATTTTTCCTCCAATTATCCCAGGCTACCTCAAAGTGTAAACTTTGTTAGTTTTTCTTAAGTCCCTTCTGAATCTAGAGCAATAAATCAATTACCATTTTTTGAAGCCTGAGTTGCCTCCAGGGCTGCAGTTTCCCTAGTGGCAGCCTCCAGGAGTGCCAGGGCAGCTCCTGTCCTGGGTCCACTTCCCTTACGCCTACCTTCAGGAAAGCAGAGCTGACAGCAGACTGACAAGTAATGGTAATGAGATGTAATCCTTAAAACCCACAATGAGGATATTACAGCCTTTTTGTTCTGCCAGTCAGATGATGTGTTTAGCTTGAATTGCCCACTAATGTGCCTTAAGCAAGCCTTTTTTTCTTTATTTCACTGCAATATTTTCCCTCACCTCAATTCCCAAGTCTTTAGACAACTGGGAATAGATCAGAAAAGCATCAAACACCATAAAGATTTATCAGTTTTCTTTTCAGTGTTTAGTACCTTATGAAGGTGCAGGCTTGATAAATGTCAGAGGTTTTATTCAGTAAAAGGATCCAGAAGCTTAGAATCTTATCTGGATTTCTGCAGTATGCAAAACTGGATTGCCAGTCTCAGGAGAGTAATCTCATATGGGATTTTCTAATCCTTCTGTTGGCAATTCCAGTCTGCAAATGAATAGGAGTGGAAAGCTGTTCACCCAAAGCTATTTAAATCTTGAAAGCTTCAGGCTCTACCAGTGTGGTTATCTCTGAGAGCAACCTCCTGATGGAACCACAAACTATTCACAGCACTTCGTGCAAAAATGCAACTATTTCAAAAACAAGATTACAGCTGGTTCGTTGCCTACCTCCATGCAGGTGTGGCTGCTTTTCTACTGGTGTATAACGGGTTTCTGGGAAGGATGCTCTGCTTTGCATAGAAAGCTTTTCCAGGACCAAGGTGCTCTGATGGTTACCAGCTTGGTTCTATTTCTCACCCCACATTTATTCACACCCATTTGTTCTGAAAACAAGACATCTTCCTTGAGCTAAAATAACACCTTTCCTTTGGCAGTGAATAAGCAGAAGTTCTGCAGAGATCCTTTAAAGCAGAAGGCAGCATTAGACATCCATTTATTAGTCATTAGTTATTTGGTGTGAAGTCATTAAAAAAATCCTTTTCCCTTGCCAGGGTATAATTCAACTCTTTTGAAATAATTAGCAAATTGTTATCTCCAAAAAGGTGTAATTCTGATTAAGTGAGGCTATTTTTCTCCTACACTGTGCAGCTAATCACTGCCTTTCACTCACAAACAGATACAACCACCTTGGATATATAAGCCATACTGCAGCATCAGTCCCCAAATAGTGCAAGCAGGAAAAGCATTCATGTGCTCATCTTAATTTTTCATGCATAGCTCCCTGCTTGGTGGAGACTGTCAAGCCTTTCTTCTCCTCCCACCCAGGGACAAATAGCTTGCAAATCAATAGTCATTCCAAACATTGTAGTTTTAGTTAACAACCTATTTTATTAAATTAGGGAACCTAGCATTGGGGCCTCTCTTTTTTTTAATATAAATTCTGAAACTGTTTTCTTTTTGGCTTAGGTTTTCAAATTAAAATGGAGATGCATTTTTTTTCTCAGAGGTAAAACACAAGCCTTCACGTTACAGCTTCTGCTCCTGTCAAGCTGCAAGGGTGAGTCAGCAGAGGAGGGGAGGAGAGACCTCTCCCAAGCCTACCAGAGAGGTACTTGAGTATCAGGGGGCAGAGGGAACTTTCTCTAAAGCCCTATGGTTCTGTGTTTTGAATTTGAATCTGAAACTATTCCCGGCTGGAATTCAACACTTCGTAGGAAATTAGTCATTCTAAAAGAACAATTCACAGAAAACAAAAGAAGAAAAAAATAAGAGTCTGGAAAGGTGCAACACCGTGTAATGAGTGATGACATCTCCACATAATCCTACATGGCAGGGTACTAGGGTTTTACTCTATCTGTTCACAAGATCCTCAACATGATGAAGCTCTGGCATCAGATACAACATTGCTGTAAGCCATAGTTAGGGTGATCAGAGGGGAAGAGTTGTTTAGAAGATATCTCTCTCTTAGCCTCTTCCATCTCTCATTCTTCCTGCCATAAGAAGATACCAGGTAGCTCAGTAATTCACGTAGCTGGATAATTCAGCTCCCTGGATTTTACCAAGTAGATAGCATTAAAACTTCTGTCAGGACTCACTGAAATGAGCTCCCTTAAGCTGTGTTCACTCATAAACATTGCACAGCATCTTTTTTGTAACCATGGCAGTATTTTTCTCTGAAAAGGAAAGCAAAATTTTAACACTATCAGAGGTAGTTCCTGAAGATGAAATAAGGTTGCTTTCATACTACTGAATTCATGCTCCATGCCTGTGTTGGTATATTGGATTAATGGGGCTTCAACAGAATGTCAGTATTTTACTTGACTGGAGGTTCATAACATCGTACGCTGAGTTTCAGGGTCTGTTCTTCAACTCACTGTAATTATAATTGGCAGGGGAAAATGCTTTACAGATGACCCTCCTCCCCAAGTGACATTCCCACAAATAGATCTGAGCTCAGTATAGTTTGCAGCACTTAGGCAGTGCTCTGGACTGTATCACAAAGTCTCCTTTAATAGGTTCACCTCAGCAGATGTAAAGTCCTATTGAATCTTAAAGGAAAGATCATTTGAAAGGCCTATAGATGTTTCACTGATTGCCTGTCACTGAAAGGCAGCAAGTAAAAGATTTGAGCAAAAGGGTCCCTAGGAGTCTCAAATCTGTAAATCTGTCAGGCTACATAGCCCCTGTGTATTTAAAATTAGGGTAGTTTAAAGGATTCATCTCTCTTAGAAGGACGCTGTGCATATTATGCATAGCATCCTCTGCTATGCTGCTGGTACCCTGTGCTTTCTTCATGACAGAATCTATTCATTTAATCCGCTCCCCTCTGATTTAGAGCTTGATAACATATGGCAAGTCATCAAACAGAAATTATCACTAATAGATAACTGCCAATCAATTTCCATTATGCCCAACAAGATGTGACTGAGCCTTTTTTTTTTACAAGACATATTGATTTGCAGAGCTGATTTCCCTGTCATTTCAAACATCTCCATGGGATATTTCTATTGAGCTTGCTCTATGCATTTGCTGCAATGAACCAGATGCTTATTTTCTCTCTGGCCTAAAGATTATTTATTTTGCTTTTTCAGTTAATCTGAAGGCCATATATCAAAGGACCCTATCTGTTATATATGAGAAAAGTCAAATCCCAAAGCATAAACAGACAAGGATGACACAGATTCAATACTTAAATGGTTTAAGGTGACATCATTTCATAGCTTTCCATCCAAGCTGCAAGACATTTCTGTGGAACATGAGATATTTTCTTGCTGGAGTATGGTCAGGGCAAAATGTGGCCACAGCTATGCAGGTTGTGCTTTCGGACCTGCAAGAGTGCTCCAGAGGGGTTGGGGAGATGCTGCAAACTACCTGTCCCCTGCTGTGGCACTGAGTCCACACAAAATGCCCCTTGGAGTTGGGAACTAGCATGAAGGTGATCATGTGCCAAGTATCTAAATGGCTTCCTGATTGGGAATGGCTCTTGCCCTGCTTCTTAAGTCCACAGATGGTGCTGAAATAAGGGAGAACAGTCATAAAATGTCCCTAAGTAGTCACAGGAAGAAGGAAATAAAGAATACCCTGTCCATAGGGAGCATTTGGGACAGAAAAAGGTGTAGGGTGTCCACCTTCCCTCACCAGGTTTCAGAGAGTGCTTCAGTATCTTGGGGGCAAACATGAAACAAGGGAGCAAGAGCTGCCATTCTTGCCTGTGCTATCAGGACGCTAATGCATTTGGTGTTGGAGAGTTATCTAGGAAAGTAGCCCAGCTCTTATCAGATGTTATTTAAACAACCCGGGGAGGAGTTGCTATTGTATGATGGATGCACCTCTGCTCTACTTGAGGTGGCTGGATAAGGGCATGAGCAAAGGCTAGGTAAGTGAGTCCTTGGACTATGCAAAGTCTACTCTTATGTAGAGTAGTAAGTGTAAGATTTTGCCCACCAAATCCAATACTAAATGACACTGAAGATGAGGAGCAGGGGAAAAATAACCCTTCCAAGCTTTCAACAGTAGAGAATTTCACCTTTGAAAAACAAAATGGATTTGATCATCCTATTCAAGTAAAACTTATCTGTGTGTTTTTAACATGAGTAACACTATCTCTAACCCTTCTAAAAGCTGCTAACAGCATTTGACTCAGTGACTCTCCTAGGGAAGTGAATTTCACAGCCTGACTACTTTTTAATTCTTTGAAATCTGCAAGCCATTAATTTAATCAAATGAACCATTATTCTTCTGTTCTGGGACTTAAAAGAGAGGACTGATCAGTTTTTCACCCTGTCCATCAATCTTGCAAAGGAAATTACTGTAGAATTTCAATTAGAGGCAGCCACACTTCTTGGGACTTTTTAGAGTGAGGCTAGGGAAAACAATGGCAAATATGCAACATGGGGATATACCAGCTGGGCTGGGGGGCATCCGTCATCATTGAAATCAGCAGAAGAAAAAACATGTCTGTGGATGGTGTTGCTTCTATTTCTGCCATGTTCTTTATTTCTCTCTGTCTAAGATTCTTCAGGGAAATCTCCCACACCAATAAAATTACTTCCAAAATGCAGACATCAATCCAAAGAATGGAAATGCCAGAGAAATCAGACCCAAGAATACAGAGGGAGACTATATAAGAAGCCAATTAAAAAAGGAACTGAAGCAGTGGGTGGTAGATGAAAGTATGTTGGATGAGCATGATGCAATCTGGCAGTGTGCAGCAGATCTCTGCTCTCAGGGGCATATGCCAGGACCTCTTGTTCTGTAGCTCTTTATCTAAACATCCAGGTTATATGTTCAGCAGGTAATTTACCATGCAGTTTACTTCTTAAGCTAATTTGGAAAACATCTTTATTCTGCAACAGGTAAATCTTAAAATGTGTGTGCCCAACAAAGATGGAAACAGCTTTCAGGACTAAACAGTCCCAGATACAAAAGGCAGCTCTGATAAAAGTTCAAGACGCAGAAATGCCAAGAACATATCTTCAATGCTAGTTCTCAGGGAGCTGGAAAAGAAGATGCGAAATGATTTGAAGAAATAAATTAAATGTTCTGTTCCACTCCTGTAACTGGGCTGGGTTTATATATGTAGATGTATGTATGCATGTGTATGTATATTTCAGCACTGCAAAACCTAGATGTGTTACAGGAAGAAAGATTGTGGTGGAAGAAAATTGAAAATGAAGTTACTAGGGAGGACAGTAAAAGAGTTGAAGTATTAAATGGAGACTTCATAAATGTCCTTGCACAGGGATACACTGAAAATATTACATCTAAAATAATGCTAGCTGTGTCTTTGCTAATGTAAATAAATCTAGGATGAGTAAGGCAGGTGCTTAGTTTAAAAAGTAATGCCAAACAATAAAGGCACTAAGAAGAGAATGGGAATTAATTTAAAGTAATAAATGTGTTGTTAGGAAAAAAAATCCTTGCATTCTAGTGTACTCCTCCATAAAAATGATGGGAAAACAAAATAAGAGGACAGGTTTATAATAGCCCAGGCTGAGACTGCAGGCTTGACGGATCCCTCTTGGGATCTTTGTTCCCCACACATGATTTGAAACATGATCATGAAAAGCAAATCCTCGGGTCCAACACTTTCCTCTTTTCCAGGGCCCTAACGTGAGATACAAGGTGCAAAACAGACTTGAAATCAATTTCTGTGGGAGGTGTAAAAGCCTGTGAGTAAGAACGGGGTGGAGATGGAAGAAGTTCTCTGAGCAGAAGCAACTTCAGTTGGTTTTTCATTAATTTTCTCTCACATACTTTGAATGGTTAACAAAAACACTTAAGATACTCCATAACTGAGTGGCTTTGGGGGAATTAAGACAAGGATTTTTTCCTGGGGATACAGAAAGACACCTTAGTATTTATACAGTAATTGGCAAGGTTTGGGTAGAGGACTGGGTGTTTCTTTTTATAGGAAAAGATTCTGAACACCCTAAAAATCTACTTGGTGTGCGCATTCAACAGAAATACAGCTTTGAGTGTGAAATGAGACAGTTGCAAGAAGTTTCCTCTCATTTAAAAAGAATGTTCATTTAAATGATCTCTTCTTACTTCTACCAAATAAAACACATTAAAAACAATGCAGTCATAATCTCATTTTTCATATGCATATGTACAGGAAGAGGCTGCTCATGGTGCTCTTTTGCCCTAAGTGATCAATTTTGGTTGGGGGAACTATATTTTCTTTTTGCTTTATATTGTTTTGGGAACTATTGTGGGACAAAAGTGTGGGAGCCCACAAAAAAACAGGGGAGGTGCCCTTGAGATGACAGTAGCTGTCCTCACTCTCTGATTCACCTCCCCAGGTGTTTGCTGGCACATTGGCAGCAGATGAAGAAAAGCTGGACACCTGGCTGCCTCACAAACAGGCCCAGGAACAAGCAAAGAATTAGAGCTGGTTTTGAGTTATGATTTGCTACATCTGACTTTAAATTGTACGTGGTTTCCCACATACAAACTGGTGGCATCAGCTGCAACTCCAGAACCGTGGATAGGCTGTGATTTGTGCATTAAAATAGGACCAGACATACTTTGTTTTATAATATTTAACCAGAGGTTTAATGCAGCCCTCTGAGGACAAGGATGTATTGATTCTGGTAAGCTTTTTACAGTCTTGTTTTGAAGTTTTTCCAACAATCAGACTTCTGGGAGAAGAGACAGATCCAAAATCACAGCAAGCATCTACCCCGGAGATCTCAAGCCACATATCCAGCTACTGTCTTCTGTTGCATTTCACACAAAAACAACCAACGGGTTATTCTTGTCATTGTGATTGCGTTACCTGAAGGAAAGGCAGCAGGTACCTCCCTTGTTCATAACCACTTTTCTCATGGCTAAGTTCTGGGCACTGACTACATCTTAATCTAACCCCCACACCTCATTGTTCACTTGATTTGAGCAACAACATCTGTTTATATGATGATTCTCTTCACTGTAGTGATTTTATTTTATAGAAAACTACTTGGAGTTCCCATGTAAGTGGGATATTTTTAAATCACAACTGCTGTGAATCATGTCTTTCACTTTCTGAGGCTAAACACACCAAAGTTTTCTTTTTCCTCTTGTAAAATAGACTCTGTGTTCCTGAGTTCACCTGTGCAGACCTCATCTGTTTGAGTTCTTTCTTCCTTAGCATCGGGATGTTCAGGTAAGGGTTCTTATAGGGTTCTCTGCTAATTCTCTCCAAAACAATTTGGAAAAGGTTTTGGGAAAACCTTGCCCGATAGGATTGCATTTGCATTTTTATAGGCACATCTCATTGCTGGCTTAGAGATATCCTGTAATTAAGACAGCCAGGCCGTTCTGTTTCCCTCTCATTTCCAGCTGGTGACCTCCCCGACGGGTCCATCAAAAGAAGAAATACCTTTCATTAGTCCCCATATACATGACCTTGCAATCTGGGCAATTACATTTCATCCCATTATAGTATTCTATCCTGCTTGTTCCAAAATAACAGTTCAGGCTTCCTCCATGCTGGCAAAGCTTTTCATTTGTGTTTCACCAGCACAGACCCACTCTTCATGCCAAGGCCATTATGGAAAATATCAAATATGATCAGTCCCCAGAATGATCCTTGAAAAAGCTTCACTCCAGCCAATTAGCTTCCCTTCCAGCACAATTTGTATCATCAGGTTTTTTTTATCCACCTGCAATTCACCTATTTATCCTCCTCTTGTCTGGCTTGCCTACTCGTGTCCCATGCAGCCTTGAACCCAGCACTTTGCTGCAGCCTGGGCAGATTAGTTCCACTGCATTTCTTTGGCCTAAAAATAATCAGTTTGGACAGAGAGATTGCACTAGTCTGCAACAGTCAGCTCTGGTAAATCAGAGTTACCTTTTTGTATTATTTTTCCCATTTATCTCCACATCTCTTAATTATTCTTTCCTTCAGATTTTCTCTAATGCTCTCCATACCTTCAAGGTCAGAATAACACCCTGCTGCCTCCTCCCTTCCCTCTCCCTGCCCACTGTCTTTTGGCCACCATGTGTGTCAGTAGCTGCCTGTCTGGCTTTGAAGCACTCTCTTTAAAAGTCCATGAGTCCACTTTGTGCAAAAATCTGTCTTTTCTCTGAGAGAGAGGGTGCCAGATATCCCAAAGCTCAGTCATATTGAGTTCTTCTGAATTCTTGTTTCCATCTGAGACGTAATGATTTCTATTTCCTATTTGTTCATTCTCTTCAGAAGCCCTGACCTTGCCTCCATATTTTGCATCCTGCAAAGACTTAAGTCAGAATAGCCACTATACTTGAGGCCATATCCCAGTTACCTCTAACCTTGTCCCTGTTGTGTCATAACCTATGTCCTCATTCCTTGCTATTGATTTATGTACAAGAATCTTTTTATTTACAAGAATTTATTTTACTCTAATGTGAGAAAAAAGGTCGTCAGATTCTGAAGAAAATATTGTAGATTCTACAGTGTTAAAACAATCTGTGAATATGAGCTAAACCACTCCAAATTAATCTAAATTAATAATAGTTAATTTCCTGGCACTTATGAATTTCAATGCTTAAGAACAGTTTGAGGTAAATATCCTTCTTTTTAATTTATTTAAAGATACAATATCTCTCCTCCAGGGGGGAAGAAGATTTTATTAGGCAGCACTTACAGAAATTCTAGACAGGAAAGTTACCCCTTGGAACTGCCCTAATCCTGAGAGGCATTTAGGAGCTGAAGAAGCTTTCAGATGTATCCTGCATGTGCCATCAGTCAGACCTGACCCTGCAGACTCTGCTTGGCCTGTTAATTACCTCAGTCTCAATAACCAGAACCTCTTATGAAATAATAATGAGTTGCTCAAGCAAGCTGATATGTTTTAACCATGTGTAAGCCAGCCCACTGGTGTATTACCATTTCTCAATAGAGCCATAACTACTGCAGCTTATCCAACACTGATTTATTAGTGATCCTTTCCTTTTAAATCCAGTTTTGAGTCATTTTGTACCTGACAGAAAAAAGCAAGAGGCATCTAAAACTGAAAGGCCCACACCATGCTTTATTCATAACCAGTACACAGAAAAAGGCCAATTCCTCAAACCCAATTTCAGTCGAATTCAATTTATAAATAAAGAGTGGCCAAACAGGAGAATTGAGTGGGGGAGAGGGTTTAGGGAGAGGTGAGGGAGCAACATCTCCCCTGAGGGCTGAGATTTCATCTGCTCCTTTTGGCAGATATCTGACAACTGATAAACCCTGGGAAAATAGAGCTGACAGTAAGAAAGGGTGAACACAGCTTGTTAAGCAGAAGACCAAATGACACTGCTGTAATTTGCCAGCATCTGTTTAAAGAAGGAGTTACAAGGACTTTCAACAGTCCTTGACAGGGGACTCTGGGAGACTGTCATCCTGGGTTTTCCTTCTGTTCTTTCTAGGAATACAGTTTCCAAGCACTGAGATTGCATTAAGGTAAGGGTGTTGAAGGGAGGCACGGATTAGTACTGTGAGATAAAGCTAGGGGTGGGGCGAAAGTGTCTTGAGACTTGCTGTTGGGGAAAGACCACAGAGGAAAATCATGGGAGTGTGTTAGGAAATTAAGACCTGATGTTCCACAGATAATCTTCCCTTTCCACTAATATCCAATCCCAAAACCTCTTCCTGACTGTTGCTTCCTCAACCCATTACAGTGCAACCTCCTGTAGCTAAAAGGGATTCTTTCACCTCCCTCTTCTCCCCAAAATTAAACTTTTATCATTTTTTCCCTTTTTTCCCTGTAAAATATGAGTTTTGCACTCATAATTGTAGCCTCTTGCATACACTTTATTCCCAGGACAAGTGGATAATCTGTCCTCATCTATGCTTGGGCATATTTTCCATTAACTTAACTCATGGAAGAGCAGGACTTAGCACTTCTCATCCTAGACAAGCTCCTATTTTCACTTAAGCAAGTTGTTGGCAGGATCCAGGATCCCAGGCAACAGGCGTTAACATTCAGCACCTGTGAAGGCAGCCCACAGCACTCACTGCTCCACATGCACAGAGCAGTAGACTCCTCTGTTTTACACTTTTGTATTGAGTTCAGTTTGGTCTGTCCTGGTTTCAGCTGGGATAGAGTAAATTTTCTTCCTACTATCTGGTACAGTGCTGTGTTTTGGACTTGGTATGAGAATAATGTTGATAACACACTGATGTTTTCAGTTGTTGCTAAGTAGGGTTTACACTAGTCAAGGACTTTTCAGGTTCCCATGCTCTGCCAGGTGCACAAGGAGCTGGGAGGGAGCACAGCCAGGACAGCTGACCCAACCTGGCCAAAGGGCTATTCCATACCATACGGCATCAGGCTCAGTATAGAAACTGGGGGAGTTGGCTGGGGGGCAGCGATCGCTGCTCGGGGACAGGCTGGGCATCGGTCAGCGGGTGGTGAGCAATGGCATTGTGCATCACTTGCTCTGTATATTCTTTCATCATTATTATTATTATTTTCTCTTCCACTGCTGTCCTATTAAACTACCTTTATCTCACCCCACAGGTTTTACTTGTTTTTTTCTGATTTTCTCCCCCATCCCACTGGGGTAGGGGGAGGGTGAGCAAGTGGCTGTGTGGTGCTTGGTTGCCAACTGGGGTTAAACCACAACATGGTCATAAAAAAAAACAGAGAATACTGGGGGGAAAGAGGAAGGTCAGACATTGAATTTCACAGGTTTGAGTACCCCTGAGAATACAGTCCTAAATGACTTGATTATGTCATGCCTTGGTCACATCGTAACTTATGCTAATCCTGAAGCTGTAGTGGAAAGTACTACATCATATGCCTGTCATTTGAAAGAAATTGTTTTAATCTTCTGTATTAACAAGTCATCTTTTTTTCCCCTCACTCAGGCTCTGCAGGTGTTTGTTTTACAGCCAAAGAGCTTAGAAAAGATAAGAACAAATTTCTTCCCCCTTTCTTTTCCTTCCCTCCCTTCCACCTACCACCAAGCTACTCAAAGCACCGAATTCACATGCAGCAAATCCAGCCCTCAGTTTGGGGAAATTTTTCTCCTCCTGTTCCTCTGCATTACTGACAGCAAGAACAGTATTTTGCTGTAACTTGTTGGCCATGTCTGCAATGAAATAAGAGGTGAAGCACCCCGAAACAGCTGAAGGGACTCAGGGTGTGGGAACTGGCCCTGGGCCATGCGAGCACAGACTTGACCATCCAGAGACATCACTGTGAGGCAAGAGGTTACCATGCATCAGCTGCATCTGCATAGGTCAGTTGAAAGTTTATAATATTTCCCTCCAGATTTCACATTGCATGCAAGCTTCTGAAGACTTTCTACCCTTACCCCCTGAAAAAATTTCTAATGTTTTTTGCATAACTGCAAAAATTTGGCTGTGTTTATATAACTACTGGAAGCTAAGCCCATGATTGTTTCAGTGAATACACAGTGGCATTGAAAGTATTTAAACTAATGCTTATCTCTGCACTTCTAAAATTGCTGCGAGTGGAATCAAAGTTCAAAATGATAAACTCGAGCAAGAAGAAGTCCTTGTCATTGGTTTGTGTAACACCTAGCAAAATGGTGGCCTAATCCTGCTTAATCCCCTAAAATTTACCATAAAAAGAAATACTTCATTTTTAAGCAAATATAAATCCACACATGGAGAATATGAACTGTCCAGTCCTACTGGTGTGGAATACTACAAATTCCACATTAAATTTCTTAAAATGTGAAACTATTGCAGGATCAAACCCTAATTAATTTTGCATTCCTATTTATTGAAAACAAATCATACATAGACCCTCCACAGGATTTTTAAGGTGCTAATTATTAATTTTAGCTGTGTGCTTCTGAACAAGGTAAGTATTGCCTCCATTTTACAGGTTGAAAAGCTGATAAAGAGATGTGAAATGAGTTTCCCTGAGCTACAGGAGACATTGCTGAAAAGCCATGTGAATGCAAAGGTTAGGGCATTTCTGTGAATGACAGACCAGGGACAAATTTTTAGACTCACTATAGTAAGCGTAATGACTAACTTAATTTTTTGCATGTGAATTCCTTCTCTCAGGCTCATTATTCCTACAGCTGACAAGCTCAGATACTTCACTGTGCCCGTGGTGAGCTGCTTTCAGAACTTGATCACACCCATGGTTCTTCAGTCCTGACTGGCAAAACGTAACACTTGTCTTCAAAGACCAGCCTTTGGGTAAAACACTTTGCATTTATTATCTGCAGGCATCAAATGACAAATTGAAGCTATACGATATGTTGGGAGAAGGGAGGGATAGATTTGATTTTTCCACACAACTCCACATGCCATCTCCCCTTGTGCCTTACTTTATTCCCAGTAGTCTTAATCTTGCCAGAGCTCCCTTACCAAGAGGTCCCCTTCATCCTCCCCTGCCTCCCGGGCTCGCTGGTAAGTCAGTGTGGTTCCCCGTGGCATGTGGTCTGTCCACACCATCTATTTTCTCCTGCTCCCCACCTTTTTACTCATTGCTTTAGTTTATTGATAGTTGCTCATTCATTGATTCAAGGCTATTAATAGAACAGTGATCAAATAAAAAGACCCCAGGCATAAATATGACAAGAGAAAAAAGAAAGAAAAAAAAAAAAAAAAAAAAAAAAGAAAAAAGGCTTAACAAAAAGGTNGAAAGGAAAAAGGCTGTACAGAAATGTTCTAAAATCATATTATTCCAGTGGTACTGTACCATTTGTGACCTTAAGCAAAGGAAAGTTGATGACTTTAATAGGGTTTCCCCATAAAGCGTTGTCTTTCTCATTCCTTCTGGAAAAAAAATTTTAAATCCTGCTAATATCTTTTTTCATTCTTTCTTTTTAAGCAAGACACTTTCTCCTGCCCTATCAGAGCCATCAAACCTGTGATTCACAGGGCTGGCTTTAAGCTACTATCCTGGGCAGTAAACAACACTTAAAGGAAATTAATCTGAATTTCGCTTCATAGAAAGGGCATATTTTCACTTTAGTTTTAAATTAAAGAAGGAAAAGTAGAAAGAAGGGGGAGCAGAGGGGAATGAAGAAGGGTGGGGCTCATTATAAAACTGCAGGGCAAAATTGGTTCACATTAGAAATGCTTCAGAGCTCAGCATTAACTTTGTTCCTTCACAGTAAATAAGCTAGTGAGCAATAAGAAATGTGGAAGTACTGCCAGGGGGGTTGTAGATTGGTAGACACAGGGGTTTGTTTAATGTCTCCCTCTACATGCATATTGTAGTTGATATTAAAAATTAGATATTAGAGTTTGCCTTGGAATATTCTATTTATTATTTGTGCTGTGATGGAGAATTAAATTCTGCATCCTGTGTTTTATGGGTGGTTAAGCTAGATAATCTAATCATCCCTCCTGGCCCTACTCTCTACACAGCTGGAGGTTGCAATAAGGATTGGAAAGCTCCATCTTATTAAATACCAGAGCAAAATCACCATTATTATTTCTTGCTTTGTAAGAATACATCAAGAGGAGGGCCCTGTTGAGTTGGATGATCTACAAACATAAAGTCAAGGCATGGTCTCTGCTGAGAAGTGTTTACAGCCTAAGGTGAGAGAAACACACCAGAGGAGAGTGAGGGGACAAATTAATATCCTCTCTGATGCCAGTCAGTATGATACGCCTGGATCCTGTCTTCATGAAAGTCTTCTCCCTGAAGTTGTAGCCATTCACCAGACACTTAACTCTTCAAAAGACCTAGGATGGCTGTCCTGTGCCCCAAGAGCTACACCTGGACTTTGGGAGAAAGGGACCACACAGATAACAAGGATGGATGGACCTGAGTTGGCCTCTGCAGAGACACCCAGGAGTCTCTGCCGCTAGGGGATCTACTGACCAAAGAGCACTGCTCCCTTCCCTTGGATGTCCAAGGGTGGGAGATGTAGCCATCCCACTGACTTGTCCTGCCACTGTAGGACCGGCTGGAGAACATGGACCACAGCACAGAGGGTCTGATCCCTGGTCAGCACCAGAGATATAGATGAAACACATCTCAAAGGTTGGTTGCTGAACAGTGTTTAATTAGAGGTCTGCAGATTGTCTTTTAGCTCGGGTTGTCCAAGCCCAGAAAAAATGGACAGGTTTAAACTTGGTTAAATGGCAGCTACTATGAGTGAAAATATCAAATGGCCACAAAATCTTTGGAGACAGGTAAAGTTCTCCCCAAAACTGAATGAATGCTGCTCAGAAAGCATAGTAGTCTTTACTGAGGCTTTGATGTGTGCTATCTAGTTCTTCCTAATGAATTTGTGATGCTGTCAGGTGATTTGAGTGTTTTTTTCTATGCCTCCATGTAAGTCTGTTTAGGACTGTGAAGGACTGAAAAATGAGATCCAAGCACTGCCAGACTCTTAGTTTGGGGATTTCAGATTTTCTTATTCACAGTTTGTGTCCCTTATCCCATTTGGGACCTGTGATGGACAACTGAGAGCCATGATATCTGTCTCCTGTCCTGCAGCCTTGCCTGCAGCCCTTCCCAGCCTTTATTTCAGTTCTACTACCTAGGAAAAGCACATTATCTGTTGTGTGCCATGCTATTCACATCTAAGTGGTGACCTTTTAGAAGAGTTAACAATTTTGCTGAAGGAGAAAAAAAAAGAAGGGAAAAATGTTTTTTTTATCTGATTCTGTCACTTTTAAAAGTTTCACAAATGGAGATCTTATGCGCCATGTTATTAACACTTGGGCAGATGGGGAAGGGCTGATATTTGAACAGGATTTTGCTCTTTTCTCTACAATGGCAACAAACCCAAATTCTAGATTCTCATGCTGTTAAAGTCAACAAACTTTAGCAAATAAAACACAGGAATGGCCATATTGTCTGACACTCTCTAGCACACAAGCCCTTAGGGAAAATTAAAACTGCATAATTATATATGAACATTCCCCTAAACCTCCTGTGGATTGCCTATTTAATAAGTCCAAAAAGCTCTCATTTCCAACTATTTCTCTAGCCTTCCTTTGAATCCATGTAAGTCTGCATCCAGAATATCCCCAGGAAATGAGTGATAGAGGTCTACCACAAATTTTGTGAAGAACCAGCTCCTCTTGCTCATTTTAAATCTGGCTTCCACTACTCTGGGGAGCATGGGGTCTCAGTCTTTGGCCCCTTGCTCTTATTTCAAAGTACATGGTGAACACTAGATCTCTCTCCACCCTTACTGGATATTTATAACCACTTCTGCTAATGCTTTTTCTTAATATGCTTCTTAGCATTTTAGTTTTGAAAACTTCTGCTCTGGCCTCTCCTCCCTAACGTCTTACTAAGCAGTGCCTTAAAAGATTTCAGACAGGTTTGATTCTGTTATTTCTCTCAGATATTGGCTCCCTCCCTCAGGGGTTAATTGTATGTTCATAACTTGTTTTCTTTCCTTTTTTTTTAATTGTAATTATACTTCCCATAGGACAACTGTTGTGTTTTATATAAGCAAAAACATCCTGAAAATTTAATGTCAGCATAGTGATGAGGAATTCAGAATCTAAGTGCAACCATGCATTCATTTTCCTTTGACTCTTCCTAAACTCCTACAATAACAAAATCTTCCAAGTAAGTTGACTACCTTTAATTCACCTCCTCTCAACTCTTCCTTCATTTTGTCATCAGTCAGGAATCGTGTCTGCGTTTTCAGAGGAGGCAAAAGTGTTTTGCAGAGGGAGAGGGAAGGGGAATGCTGGCTAGATTTTTCTCTTCTATTTTGTTTTAAATGTCCTTTATATTTGTGTGCAGAAAGCAGGCCTGCTTTATACAACAGGTCAGGACAAAATATGCAGTGCTATTCTTTTCCCTTTTCTCATTTGTGCAAAACCAGGAGGGTGCTACATTATGTGAAAGGCAGAACAGACTTATCTGTCACTCGCAGAGCTTGGCTAATGTATGTTGCAGTTGTCCCAGGAATACTGCCTCAGCGATATAAATGTAATAGAGGCAGTACAAATGCATGGCATTAAATCAAATGTCAACTCTGACCTTTAGAGGTCAAAGAATCAAAAGCAGGGAGTTGCAGACACTCTTTTTGAAGCTTCCTGGAGATTCCCTACACCACATCCAAGAAAAGCTCATGATACTTCGAGCGTGTTTGCAGACTGCGGGGTGCTGAAGGCTTATCCTTGCTGGCTCTCTAAGGAGCTGTGGGATCCCCCTCAACCCAAGGCAACAGCACCCCTCTCCCAAGTGACTGCCCTTGTCGCCCCCTTGAGTATGGAGAAGATTTTCCTTGCTGCGAAAGGGAGGAAGGAGGCTCCAGTTGCTGTGTTTTAGCTATGGAAGTCACACTGACGTGCGGAAAACAAACTC
>VZTL01014177.1:0-26208 GCA_013400535.1 Scopus umbretta
TGATAATCTTCTATGATGAAATGTCCAGCTTAGATGAGGAGACAGCAGTAGATCGTCTACCTTGATTTCAGGAAGGCTTTCAACACTGTCTCTCAAAAGATCTTCACAGAGAAGCTTATGAAGTATGGGATGGATGAGCAGACAAGTGAAGTGGACTGAAAACCGGTTGAACCTCTGGGCGCACAGGGTAGTGATCAGTGACACAAAGTCTAGTTGGACGTTAGCAAATAGGGTTGTACCCCAGGGGTCAGTAGGGGGTGCAATTGTGTTCAACATCTTCATTAATGTTCTGGATTATGGGGCAGAAAGCACCCTCAGCAAGTTTGCTGATGATACAAAACTGGGAGGAGATGTTGGTACACCTCAGGATTGTGCTGCCATCCAGAGTAACCTCATCTGTCTGGTGAAATGGGCTGACAAGAACCTCATGAAGTTCAACAAGGGGAAGTGTAAAGTCCTGCACCTGGAGGGGAACAACCTCATAGAACAACCCATATAGGCTGGAGGCTGTGCAGCTGTGAAGCAGCTGTGCAGAAAGGCACCTGGGCTCCTGATGGACACCAAGTTCACCATGAGCAATGTGCCCTTAATCAAATAAGGTTAATGGTATTCTGGGCTGTATTAGAGAAAAAGCATTGCCAACAGGTCAAGGGAGGTGAGCCCTCCTCTCTGCTCAGCTCTGATGCGGTTACACCTGGAGTACTGGGCCAAGTTCTGAGCTCCCCAGTTCAAGAGATACATGGACATAATAGAAACCAGGAAAGATCCATGAAAATCACTAGGAGACTGGAGCATCTTTCCTATGAGGAAAGGCTGAGAGAGCTGGGACTGTTCAGCCTGGAGAAGAGAAGACTCAGGGGGATCTCATCCATGTGTACAAACGCTGGAAGGGAGGGTGCAAAGAGAATGGAACCAGGCTCTTTTCAGTGGTGCCTGATGACAGGACCAGAGACAATGGGCACACACTGAAACACAGGAGGTTCCCTCTGAACACCAGGGAACACTTTCTCACTGTGAGGATGACTGAGCAGTGGCACAGGTTGCCTAGGGAGGTGGTGGGATCTCCCTCCTTGGAGGTATTCAGAAGTCATCTGGACATAGTCTTAGGCAACTAGCTTTAGGTGGCCCTGCTTGAACAGAGGACTCCAGATGACCTCCAGAGCTCCCTTCCAACCTCAATTATTCTGTGCTTCTGTAGTATGATAACCACTACTCCCACTTTTTCTCAAGATGGTGCAAATTAGCTAGCTGTTCAAAAGTGCCAGTAAAAAAAGCCAAGGCAAACAATTCTCCATTCCTAACAAGATGAATCCTCTTAGTAGACCGTAATATCCAACAGTTTTTCCTTTTTTTCTCATTTTCTCTTTCCTGTTATTTTTATTCTCTCATAAAATCATAAGGAAGCCATGATTCATACAACAACAGATGGTGACAAAAACCCTCTCTCTACACAGGAATGTAGGTGATGTCAGTAGTCATTCATCTCAGCTTAATAGGCTACATTCAGTGCTTCAGTGGAGTAAGGATGAGGATCCATTCCATATAAATTATTGACTTTATATAAGTCACAGCTATATACCTAATATATAAAACAAAGATAACTGTAACCCAGGGACAGGATTTTCTAATATGAATAGTGATTTTTCATGCCTATCCTGATAAAATGTAAGAAGGACCAGATATTCAAGATGTTGGTGTTTGTGAAATTCACAAATTTCACAAATTGAAATTCACTATGTGCTAGTAGAAAACCAAGTAATTTCATTAACAAGTAGTAGAAACCATTCTGTTAGATACTGTGTGATCTAACAGGAAGAAGAGGGAGATGTTTAAGATGCCTTTAAAATGTTCCACACTGGAAAAAAAAAAAAAAAAGAAAACATTAGGCATCAAATTTACCATACGCATTTAAAACACTTGGCAAAATAGGCCATTGTGATGTCATTTTAGAAATGCATAACGTCCAATTTTTCACTTACTTTGGATAACTCAATTCCTGCTTTCAGCAGATCTTGCTCCATGGAAAGTTCTGATTATTTCCACGCTTAGTTCTTAGTAGTATTTGCATTTGATAGCACCATACTGGCCTAATCAGGGACTTTTCCTGAGAGGGCATTTTGGAAATGTTCATCAAATTCACATTCCTCACTCAAACCCAGAGAGCCATACTCTTCAGTGCAGCTGTATAATCCCTAATAAACAGATTTAAGATCTGATTCTTATGCAGCATGACTACAAACTACTGGAACGCAAACAGGCAGGAGTAACCAAAAGTTATGAGGCTTTGTTCTGAAGAGCTAGTATCAAAACTTGATTCATCATTATATAAAGACCAGTGTTTGCTCAGGCTTTGCTGTGTTAAGACTGTGCAGTCATCCTAGAAGTACTCACAATTAGTGCAACTGCTTAGCAATCAAGTGTGTGACTTTTTGTTTCTTACAGAACTTTCTCTTTTGACTTTGAAAGAACACAGAGAAAGCCAAAAGAGTCTTTAATTCTGCACATTTTTATAACAACATAATCTTACTTTTGACTGTGTCCATAAATATCTTGAATTGTATGCAGAGCTAGTGCTAGTAAAGCTGAGAATCTGAGTTACTCCCTTAAAGATATGGGATCATGGGATATTGACCATTATGTGTGACCCGATTACACTTCCATATGTGCTTAATTTTACATATATGACAGTAGTCCTACTGAAGTCAAATGAGCACTTTTCTTATATAGATTTAACCACATGCAGAAGCAAACGATTATTTTTCATTTCCTTATAGGTATTATATTTCATTATTGGTCTCCAGCTTTGGGCAAATACTTTTATATGTCCTTGTATGGTGCTATCTGCCTCTGTTCAATACTGCTCACACAGTATCTAACAGAATGGTTTCTAAACTTACTACTGTTAATGAAATTACTTGGCTTTCTACTAGCACATAGAGAATTTCAAAAATACTACCATACTGAAACTCTGCTTATCTTAAAAAAAAAAAAAAACAAACAAAAAAAACCAACAAAACAACCCCCAAAACACTATTTACACAGGATAGAGAAAGAGTACCAACAAGCACTGAAACAAGAGAAGTGAGAAAAAGAAACGTATTAACTGCATTGAAAATTTGAAGTGCTGATCAAGAAATAGCATAGCTGACTTTTTCTAGCTATAGATGGCTCAGAGATCAGACCTGCATCATACTTGATACTGTATAAAATATGCTTACATATTAGAAGACTCTGTCCCTATGAATTTACACCTCTCTCACACAGTTCCCCTCTGAACAGTGTCCTGATTCCCAATCACTGTTCCATAGAGATGCAAAACACAGCATTAGTCATTGTAAGATATCTTCATAATATATTTTGTGATCTATACTACCTTTGACTGCTAATTAGATTGTGAAAAACAGTCCATGAAAGGGGATGGATGAGAAGCCTAAAGCAACTATAATATGAATCACTCCATTCTGCAATTTCACTTAAAACGGTAACTAAGAGTAGATCATTCATCTGAATGCTGGAATAAGAATTGTTTTTCCCCACAGTATATATAGACAGAGCAATATTAATTTCTGTATGTTTCATAAATATGTACTATATACAGTAGCATGAAAATAATCTGTTTGGGGGTTTCAACAAAAATTATTTGTACAAAGAGATCCCTAAAGCACGGTACTTTAAACACCATGGAAAATATTTAACTACTTTGTCTTCATCAAAAAAACCCACAACACATCAAGTTATTTAACCAGAGTCAGGGAGTTTCAATGGGAATCATTAACTAAACCAGACACTTTCTGCCTGAACAGTACATCATATACAGAAATAGCCAGTTCACAGTAAGAAATGGTTGAGAAAAATATTATATTTATTCATCTTTTCTAAGTCTGAATGGCGACTAACACAGATCTCATTGCCTCATGCAGCATACCAAAGCGGCTAGTCGCTTTATTGTGCTGTCAGCGGCGGCGTACAAGGGACAGGCTTGGGGCAACTTCTAACCCCTGTCGGAAATTACTAGCTACTCTGGAGATTAATCCAGATGATGGAAAGATAATCTTCTGTCTTCACACATCTGCATATCCATCTGCACAGCCTCTCAAGATCAGACACATTACTGACAAATGCCATAATAATTCTTTTTTTGCCTTACCCTTTATCACACTTTCACGCCTGATGAACTGCCTGTGGCTGGTAGGAAGATTATTTCTCTATAAGCAACTAGTCAGAGCTGACTTATTTCATGGGCATTTGTAATTTTTCATCAGTACCACCAGAATGCCCATAAATCTTAGTAGCATAAAAACAGCTATTTTTGTATATGTTATTGGGGCATAGAGATTATCAATGGAATCAACAACCATAGATTATTTTCTCATTAATAAAAGTCAAAGTTAATACAAAAGATGAACAAATTTCTAGCATGATCGTTTGTTCAGCCATGCCAGTCAGCCAGAACTGACATTAAACTGCACAGGAAAACAGTTACTGAAATGCATATTTCTAAGATTTTCCAAATCCTTTTAGGACTCTTCAGTGAGGAAAAATATGGTCAGCAATTTGAAATCAGTATTCTTTCATTTGAGCCACATAGCAAACATAACCAAATATTGTTTGGCCTCTTAAAACACCTTCACAGATATTAAATCAATTTCAGATTAATGAATTATTTCTTCAGGTCCTCAATATATAGCTGCATATTCCCAACACTTTTAAAATTTCTTCTCTCATGTATGTGTACAAATTTAATTACTGCTGAGATTTTCAGTGCAGCTTGGCATATCTATTGAAATTCAATGGAAGTTAAGCATTTGAGCTCTGAAGCTTATTTGGTAAACCTCAACCTATGAACCTAAATTCAGGAACCAAAGTTTGGAAAATCTCATTATACACTCTAAAGAAAAAACATTCCACAGCTGTAGACCTGTTGACTGACTTTTTTTTTTTTTTAAACTTTTCCACCACCAAACAGGAGAGGCTTTCCAGCAGACAGCACAGTATAGATTTGTAGTTATAACGTAATCCTATGCCACAGTGCAACAACCTGTGGTGACACCATGCGTCAAATAAAGCACAGAGCCCATTTCCTTTCAGACTAAGTCAAAGCATTAGAGATAGTACAGTCTATTGTCCTGGACTAAACAGATTTGGTGGATTCACTGAGGAAAAAAGTTCCTAACCAAAGGAAAACCAAAAATTCTGTTTGATAATATTAAATTATACTAAATATCAGCACTAGATGGCTTTTTCTTCCCTTGATTCTGTGGTGAAAATCAAGAGACAATACCAGAAGTCATGCATAGTCAGTAACAGAGTATCACAAAAGGCAGAATTATTAATTTTAAAATAGAATGACCTGTCTTAAACCTGAAATGACCTGAAATGTTTGGTGGCAAAGAACATACTTTAAAATTATAAAGGCAGTGCTTACCAAAAATACCTGTACATTGTCTTCTGAATAAAGGCATGAAACTATCTGAGATATGCAGACAGATACACCTCCATTCTTCCATCTCATGTTTAATTTCCTAAGTAAATGTAAGCTTCTGATTCTAATTGCTGTAAACAAACCAACCGACCAACCAAAAATATCCTTTAAGATCATGACTGTCTTATTTGTTGCAAGAATGCAATTGCACAAATTTGCAAAGATCCTTTCAGAAGAGTTCTGAGCTCTCAACTGCCCTATTTCAATGGGTGCTAAATCAGATGACAAACAGTTATTTCTATCAGAATATAAAAGAGGAGAGCAAATACCCTGTTATAAATTTCAACAGCAGCATTTCTCAGAGTGTAGAGGACCAAGGAGGAAATAAAAGGATTAACAAGAGGCTACAGAAGATACATTTATGGCAACCTCACACTTTGGCACCTGAATACCTTATGATCTATAATGATCTACCATTCAAATACCCTTATGAGAGAGAAAACTACCATGTTTCTGATTTTATCATTGTGGTGGGCTGACCTTGGCTGGATGCCAGGTGCCCATCAAAGCTGCTCTATCACTCCCCTTCTTAACTGGACACGGGAGAGAAAAGGTAATGAAAAAAAGCTCATGGGTCGAGGTAAGGACAGGCTGATCACTTAGCAACTACCATCACAGGCAAAACAGACTCGATTTGGGGAAAATCAGTTTAATTAATTAACAATCAAAACTGAGTAGGGTAATAAGAAGTAAAACCAAATCTTAAAACACCTTTCCCCTACTCCTCCCTTTCTCCTGGGCTCAAGTTCACTCCCGATTTTCTCCACCTCCTCCCCCTGAGCAGCGCAGGGGGTGAGGGAATGGGGGTTGAGGTCAGTTCATCACACATTGGTGTCTGCCGCTCCTTCCTCCTCACAGGAGGGCTCCTCACACTCTTCCCCTGCTCCAACGTGGGGTCCCTCCCACAGGAGGCAGTCCTCCATGAACTTCTCCAATGGGAGTCTTTCCCACAGGCTACCGTTCTTCATGAACTGCTCCAGTGCGCATCCCTTCCACAGGGTGCAGTCCCTCAGGAACAGACTGCTCCAGCATGACTCCCTCACAGGGTGTCAGGTGCTGCCAGCAAACCTGCTCCAGTGTGGGCTCCTCTCTCCACAGGTCCACAGGTCCTGCCAGGAGGCTGCTCCAGCGTGGGCTTCTCATGGGGTCACAGCTTCCTCCAGGCACATCCATCTGCTCCAGTGTGGGGTCCTCCACAGGCTGCAGGTGGGTATCTGCTCCACCGTTAACCTCCATGGGCTGCAGGGGGACAGCCTGCCTCACCATGGTCTTCACCATGGGCTGCAGAGAAATCTTTGCTCCAGCACCTGGAGCATATCCTCCCCTCCTTCTCAACTGACCTTGGTGTCTGCATAGTTGTTCCCCTGATATTCTCACTCCTCACTCCAGCTGCAGTTTGTGTCCCATTGGTTTTTGTTGGTTGTTTTTTTTTTTTTTTTCTTTCTTAAATATGTTACCCCAGAGGCACTACCACCATCACTGATGGGTTCGGCCTTGACTAGCGGTGAGTCTGTCTTGGAGTTGGCATTGGCTCTATTGGACATAGGGGAAGCTTCTAGCAGCTTCTCACAGAAGCCACCACTGTAGCCCACCCCACTACCAAAACCCTGCCATGGAAAGCCAATACAATCATTAATTGAATGTAGATCATCTGAAAGTACACACTATGCCCTTCACCACCTGCTTACCCTTTACTTGCCGGTTTTAACCTAAGTGGAAAAGAAGCAGTAAGAAGTTGCAGCAGTATCATTCATGCCAAAGGGAGCTCAGTCTGAAACTACTAATATAAATGTTCTTTTCAATTTCTAGCTTTTTTATCCTTTTAAATGTTGATATTTGTTATCCACCGTTCTTATTTGAACATGGTGTGCTGAGGAAAAATGACAAGAAAATCCTCCTGGAAAACTTCTGAAATGGTGTACAATCTAATTTTGAATCTGGAACTTGCAACTTTTCCTATTTAAAAAAAAAAAAAAAAAGCTTTGGTTCTTAGGATAAGGTGGAACAGAAACTGAATATTGAGGTGTACTAAATGAAGAGGATTGAAAGCACCAATGGTAGGACTTCCCTCAACCTACCATAACTACTCATCACAGCACTGACAGATAATTCCAAAGCTGCTCTTAATTAAAAAGCTTCCTGGAAAAAAAAGGCAAGATGTTTATCTATAGCTGAAATTTTGACATGTGGAACTTGCTGTGCCAACAGTATACTCTAGATTACTACAATTGACTTCACAGGCAGAGCACTAACTTCTCACCACATACAGAAATCAGATGTTTAGGTAAGAATTTACATAATTCATTTCAAGTTACAAGTTTAAATGAAAAACAATCCTGTAACAGAGAATTTCAACTTTACATCTCTATATTCTGTTTGTTTTGGAGATAATTCATACGAATGATATATATACGTATACTATGCTCTTTTTCTTCTATCAACTAACAAATAACTTGCAGCATAGTGCAATGTGTGGGTCAGTTTACACAGCCAAACCAAAGCCTAAGAAATGGCAAAACAAATTTCCTAATACTTACAAGTTACACAAGAAATACATTTTCAGAGACGAATGCTTCCTACAAGGAGATAAATCAGTGCTATACCTCTTCTGCCCTGCTGCCCCCCATTGACCGAGTCTTCCTTGCATCGCTAACCAAGCTCCATTTGTAAAGCATCAGAAATTATTGCAAACAAGAACAAACCTTCACAAATTGCCTGCAGAAAGAGCCTGGCTTGTACCCAGGTTCACGTGTGTATCAATTACAGGACACGTGTCGATTGCAGGACACACACAAGTTGAGAGAACCTGACTAACTTCTGTAACGGACTTCTTGTACTGATGAGTGTGGTATGAATGGCAGGAAAGTTGTGCTCAAAAATATGTTTTTAAGTGACAGTTAAGGAAGACAGCTCTTCAATAACTGTAGAAACTATTTCCACTAGGGCTCTATTTTTAAGTCCTTTACTTAAACAGTACTCTTCCACACACAAAGACCTTTGAAAGCTGAAATTTCACAGGTTTAGTTTTTTAGTGTTTGTTTTGGGTTTGGGTTTTGGTGTTGGGTTTGTTTTTTGTTTGGGTTTTTTTTTGGGGGGGGGGGGGGATTTGGCTTTTTTTTGCTTAATTAAGGCAATAAGCTTCATTCTTGGTTTTTCTGAATGCTGAACACCCAGAACTAGAAAGTTAACCATAATTTGAATTTCAGTTTTAAATTAATCACAATGTTCTAGTGTAGTAATATTCACTCTTTAAATGTAAAAAAATACATATCTCTACATTCATTGGTTAAAAAAAAAAATCTGAGTAATTCAATATATGGAACAGTTTTCAAAAAGTATCTATTAAGACACACATCAAGTTGACAGTAATGTTATCACTCAGCTAATACCTAATTAATGTTCATTGCTAAAGAAGTTTAAAAAGTTTGCTACATACATGTAACTCAAATAGTGCTTACTTGTAACTCAAACAGTGCTGAAGACTGATATTCTGGAGCTTAATACCACCAAAGTTTTAGGGCAAAAGATTTTTTTTCTTGTTATCAAGTAGACTTAACCTCAAGAAAGCATGTTAGTTGGAATCCTAATTAAATACAATACAATAAACTGAAGCTCTGACATTTAACAAAATTTCATAGCCCTAGGGACCTAGTCTTGAACAGGAGTTTGAAATATGAATGAATTTGCAATTCCAACAACACTTAAGCAGAGCTCAGGGTTAAAAATATGATTTTGAGGGCGGACAACTGAAGAAATACCAGGAGGTTAAATAAAACACTAAGAGGCAGAAGCAGAAAATTATTTGAAAAGCTGAGTGATGTTTTTAGCTATACAGGTTTTAATTATAATTGTACAAAGAATGTGCTAAAAAAAATGAATGACAGAGTATCAAATACTGGGATGAAAAATAAGTCCAAGACACATAATGTGACTGATTAAACACGTGGGGAACAGAAGTAGAAAGAAGACAGTGTAAGTAATTTTTTTTCCACCATAAAGGTTTTGAACAACCAAACTTCCTTGAATAAAGACAAACGTATTCTGAATAACTTAAGACAATAAAATGGCACTAAAAAGAAAATTAAAACTAAGGAAACTCAATTTTAAATACCAAGAAAAATTTTACCAGAGGGAACTAAAAAATTTCTTACTGCACTCTGAGATGAGCCAAATCAAACTTCAAGAAATTTGGGGAGTTTTTTTCCCCCTCAAATTATGAAATGGGAAAGAAGAATTCTTTCTTGGAAGTATATTTCAGGGATGACATAAACTCTTTTAAGGGCATGCAAGGAGTTTGTTACCTTGAAAGCATCTTTGAATAGAATAAAAGCATTTAAAGAGCTGCTGTCTCTCAGAACATTTTGAAAGCATTCAAAAAGTTTACCCTTCCTCTATTTTTTCTTTCTACAAAAATGAGATATTTATGTTTTCAGATATCTAATTGATTTATGAACATCATTTTCTTTCTTTCTAAGTGTCTTAAGGAACTATTCTGGAGGCTGAAATAATCACAGCTTCTCTTCAGAAGAGTTCAGTTCATAGCTGGTGTATCTGCTACACTTTTATCTTTCCCACAGTTGTCCCCTGAATTTTTCTGTCTTTTCAGTTTCAGCTGAGGCTTTATTGCCTGCTCCAACACTACTTAGCTGCCTTTAGTTGAAAACAATCAGTCCTTCTCATTATGAAGCAACTTTCCTTATTTTCATACCTTCCTTTACCTGATTTCTCTTGTCCATGAAGGAAAGATTTAGTTACTTCTGCCATGTCAGAGCATAGAGCCAGGAATATTGAGATCTCTGTGATTACAAAAAAGGGGAAGATTACATTTGTATTTACCTGGATACAACTGTGCAGAATCAGTATATCTTCTTGATGACAGCATATTTGAGGCCTCAATTTTTAAATGCATCACAGAAAAAAAAAAAAAAAACACATGTATGTGCTTAAGGCTGTTTTAGCAGTAGTCTACAGTAATTCAAGAAGTTTCAACAGTTGTGATCTGAGAGGCAAGTTTCTGCAATTTGCTCATAAAGGAGATCACAAGCCACCCATTTTTTAAGTTTTCCAAGGCTGGTGTAAATAACAGTAACTAGAAAACAAAAGGCAAGTCACAGCATACAAAAATTTCCTACCTGATTTGAACTCCTCTGAAAACTGTTAGTATTGATTTTGTAAGAAATCCAGCAGAAAATATCTGTTATGCTTTTGGGATAGAGATCAATATAGGTATCACAAATCACTTCAATAATCAGAAGTGAGAGATTTTTCTTGGAATATTATTTATCCTCCTTAACGTAACAGGTCCACAGAATACATTTATCACACTATTACATTCAAAGACCAGAGAGATAGCTAGAGCACTTTATTCTAGCCAAGCTTTTCTCACTTTATATTCCATCAGCCCACTACGATTATATTGTTAGTCTGTTCCAGTTAGGGACAGCTTAAAGAGCACAGCAGTATTCTGGCTAGTAAATGCATAAACCCCAAATTATTTAGTTGTTAATGGAGCTGTTCCAAACACCGAAATAAATACCTTCCATCTGCAACATGGTGGGCAAAAATTAAAGATATCCAGTGACTATTATTTGTATATTTAAGGTTTTCTTCCTTTCCCCAAAGTAACTGACATGACTTAAAGTTTTAAAACACACTTATGTTCCTTTGCTTATTGCAACAAGAGAACTTCTGCATGTCATGCAACAAAGCATCATGCTCTGAGCTGGGGAAACCGGCAGAGCTCAGCACCTACTTACTCAGGTTTGAAAACATTACAGTTGTATCCCCTGCTGCTCCCCAGCTATTCCTCAGGTGCTTTGGAGCCAGTCGCGGCTTTCTACACAGAGCAACCCAGCACTTGTAGACTAGTGTACCTAATGTAAAAGCTTCTGCTTAGACAATTAATTAATGTCTGTGTTTAAGAGAGGAGGATTAATGAATAATGAGGAACCAGACTGATGAGTGTCTGAATAATCAACTAAATCTATGTTCCCCTTGTAAATCTGTCCAGAACTGAACTGCTTAAAACCATGGTGAAAGACAGGTATGCTGGAGCCAGTATTTTAAAAATAAGAACTTAAATCCTTCCTAACAATAAAAAAGTAAAATAAAATCTAAAAAAAAAAAAATCATGTCCACTGTTTTGGAACTTTTCCACTTAGAACCAACAGTAAAGCCACCACCAATACACATTTAAGTAAAAAATAAAGTGATATCTCATTTTCATTGAAGAGTTTCTTTCTTTACCAAGCTGATGAGAATTTTCAACAATGCTGAAAGATGCATCCAGAGAACCTGGAACAAGTCTTCCCATAACTGACTCCCCTATATCGACTCCACACCACTGCACAGAGGATTAGCTCATCAGATTTAGACTTTCACTGGACACCAAATGAGGGGCATAATAAATGACAGACTGCTCTTTCAATGTACTGAAAATCTAAGATAAATGCTTATCTTTAAGAAAAAAAAAATAGTTAAGAGTTAGATTTGGAAAGCTTCCATTTGAATCACTTAGTATTTACTTAAAAGATCAATACCACAAACTACTGGGACCTAATAAAACTGAGAGTAGTTCAGATATAAGCTTCTTAAAAAAATCAAATTAAATTCTTCAAAATAACAGGCACAATACCTAATCTCTTAAGAAGAAACAGAACCACAGCAGTGCATGTATTATGGCTGCTTCTTTCTATCTGCTTATATCCAAAACCTCCTGGTACCAGTAACAGGAATTCTCTGTGTTCTTAACCAGTAAAGACATTACATATATACCTTCAAAGAGCAACACTTGCATGAGCTAGTCTTACTAGTAATTTTCAGTACCTTAATTAATATACATCACTTTAAAAATGAAGGGAAAAATTAATTCTGGGGCTTTTAGGCTGCTGGAAAATGTTGGTTTGCAGGAGAGGTCATAACTTAGTTTAGCTATGCAAAGAAAAAATTTATCACTGGGAAAATGGATTAATATTTGGTCACACTCTTTTATCTGTTTCTGAAATTTGGCTATCCAATTATACTGTTCAGATATTTTTATACATATGTATATATTTTTTAAATACTTTCACAAATACTCTGCTATTCACTTTAGTTCTGAAAAGTCCAGAAAGAGTCATTATTTAACAAACCTCTAAGACCTAATTTTTTCACTCACACATCTAGTGGAAGTGCTAGTGAAAGAAAGTTAAACACAAAACTAGTGCTTGTACAAACTGAATTAAGAGAAGCATATGGATACCATGGAGTGTCAGACCTTTTGCTGTTCACAACTGAGGGGTCAGAACTTTGACTGTAGAGCTGGACTGGCAGATAAAACTATAACAAAGATTATTGTACACAGTCTCAAAACAGTATCTTGAAGATCCAAGCCTTGCATATTAAAAAAAAAAAAAAAAGCAATAATGAAAACTGCACTATACCATTTCTGCATTTCCCTGCATAATTTTCAAACTATCTTGAGAGAAATGTTGTGCCTGGATATTTGGCATTGTGCTGCACAAAGAAAGAATAAATCACAAGACCCTGAAGGCAAAGTGCCACAATGAGAGTTTGGGGCACTGCAGTTTTTTGTACAGATCAGGCAACACACAGCTGATTTCAAGTGACTACTCCCCACTGCTGAGCAGCACCCTTGGAGAAGACTATTAACTGTAACTTTATCACCTGTAAAGAGAAACAGATTGTAAAAAGACCATTTTAGACAACATTAATGATATTCCTACTAGCTTGTAAAAAAGAGAGTAATTCTAAAAACTTGCCTTCACAAAACAGAATGTCCTGTGAAGCCAGGTATGTAGCTGATCAGTTCAGCCATGGTCAAATTTTAAACTGGGTTTCAATCAACCTTTCAAATTTGGGGAACTCTGAAATGTGTATTTAACTCACTAACCCAGAAAGAAACATTCCCAATCACCCAAATTTGGCCCAAGTTCCATTTGCAAGCATCAGTTTCCCTAGCATGGGTATACCAAATTACAGCACCAGCTAAGTAAGTTTGAAGGGTTTGGGTTTTTTTCAAAATGTGACTGGATAAAAATTTATTGTCAGAGGAACACAGAAAATCAGGCTATTAAATTAATCAAACAAAAGTTAAAGAAACAGAAGAGGTTTAAACTCCCCTAATAAAAATAGTTGCAGGGTATACTCCAGGTAGCTGGATTTATTTCTGTAAAATACCAAACAAACAGACCCCCCACCAAACAAAAAAAAACCCACACCAAACACACACAATTAGAGAACATCACCTGGGTGGGTTTGAATGGATCTTTGTAAATTGGCTAGGGAGAGAGGCAGAGACAGATGATTCATACAGAATGAGATTAATTCTGCTGAGATATTTCCTTAAAGTAGTGAAACAGACCTCTGTCACTTCAACAAAGCAGAAAGTTCTTAATTTGGATCCTTCTTTTATTTCAGTACTATGATATGGAATAAGTTGTTTTATTAC
The DNA here is from genome assembly GCA_013400535.1 of Scopus umbretta. NCBI lineage: Eukaryota > Metazoa > Chordata > Aves > Pelecaniformes > Scopidae > Scopus > Scopus umbretta. The sequence continues at coordinate 13,932 of VZTL01014177.1, forward strand.
GTATTTCCATCATGACTATCCCTTTGGTATTTGTTAAATTAGTGGTATATTTAAGTTAATGTGTAGAAGTATTTGCCTTGAACTTACAGCTGCCTGAACACCCAAAGTAATCTATAATGAATTAGTTTATTATTATTCTCACTACTTACTAGGAGCTTTATTTAAATCCTACCTACCTGCTCTTTAAAATATAAACAAAAGAAAGCTATGATTGTCTTCCTTTCATTTTCCTTTGTAGTTGAAAAAAAATGCTGCTCAATTTGAAGCTTCTAGGTGCCCTGTACAATATAAGATTGATTCCCTTAACTCTGAACTAATTATGATTTAATTCTCTATTTAATTGAGTCAAGCATCTTGCATGAACCATTGAAACCAAACCATATGAAAAATTACATGTGATTCAGCTCTTAATTATGAAGGTCAAAACTCTGAGGAAGACCTGATGGATGCTGATATTTCTAAGGTGCATTTGAGAAACCACATTATAGAGTGGCAGAAACAACTTCTTAAGATTTGCCAAGTTAACAGCGTAGGTTTCTGTGCAGGATCTGAGCTCTATGGAAGTCTCCATTCTTGCTATATAGCAGGGTCTATGGTGCCATAATTGCCCCTGGCACCAATAGGGGTAACAGTGGGTGGATGAATGGGTGGGTGGATGGATGAATGGATGAATGGATGGATGGATGGATGGATGGGAGGGGAGTGGGCAGGCAGGAAGGAGTAAAGCACAACTTTTCTTTCCACAGACAGACACTGGGAACACAGAGCAAGTAAAGTACTTGGGAGCATTGTTTGTTCTGGCCACGCCAAAGCAATGAGGGGCTGGTACCTCTTCTTCACAGAATTCAGGGCACCACTGAACCTTTATTTGAAGGGAAGAAAATAATCTGTTCTGTCTACCAGATGTATCACCATGTCTTAGTCCCAAAGGTGTACCATGTTGCCCAGTATATTCCTCATCCTCCAAAAACTAAATCTTCTCCTAGGAAACATTTGGCAGCTGAAAAGAATGGGACAACATGCAACTCTTTTGCATTTAAAAAAAGACACAATGAAAATGTTTTGCATTTATGGAATTTAGATCCTTAAATACTTCTACAACCTTCTGCCAGCCTGGTCACTTTTAAGCCCAGTGAACGCAAAGGCTAGAAACTGATAGCCACGCTACCCATTCCTCTTCCCTCCAATGTTCACTGATTAATTGTGACAAAAATTTATGAAAACCCTGTAAAACACGTTGGGGGAGGAGAGGTGCACAGGACTGTACTTCTTACCTATCTTCTTTCTCCTCAGGCACAAAAGAAACCCACAGCCACTCACTGAATTTTCGTAATAGCAGTTCTCATTTTATTTTGCAAGTACAGATTCCTGCTCTGATTTATTAAAAGACTAAAAGACAAATTGATTTCTAACTAGTCCATTTTGTAGACCAAGTGATGCAGAAACTAATTTCCCTTCTTCTTTTAGAGCCTACCAGGTTCTACAGAACCCAGATAACATTCAGGTTTTGTGAACACAAAAAATAAATCCCAGACGTTATTACACTCTCCTAGCTGTAACAGTCCTAAAGACAAATAATGTATGAAGAAAATACAAGAAGCTAATTCTAAGCCTCACAGAATTACTGCTCTCATTCTCTCTTGCTGTCTCTAGCTCTTGCTCTCTTTGTAAAGCTTCCCCCTCCCTTTATAAACACAGCCGCAGGAAAGAAGACTTGCAGGGATAAAAAGGCACCGCTGTTGAAACTATTATTAAAACACCACAAGGAACACTGAGTCAATTGTGGCATTCGAGTGGAATTTGTCTTTGTTTGCATACAGGCTAAATTGTTACAAAAAGCATAACAAATCAGCAAAACCAAGATGGAAATGTCTTGGTTCTTCGTAGGCTGGAAGATTTTTGTTAAAATTAAATTAAAAAAAAAAAACAAACAGCAGAAAATACTTTTAATTAAAAGAGCTGGTAACCTTCAGATCTGGACAAATAAAATACAAAATTTATCTAGATTAAGTGAGTTTTGTGCATCATTTCATGTTGCATTACACAACACTCTCTGCAAATTATCAGATTAGAGCTGAAGACAGCATGGAAATACAAAAAAACCATAAACTTTGGTAATACACAGATTCCACAGTGGGCTAGGGTGCTGCCTCAATGTGAAAACCATTTCTCAAAAAATGAATGACAGCAGTATTAAAGAAATATTAAAGTATATATTAAAGCAATATATATAAAGTATGTATTAAAAATTATATATATTAAAGTATATAAACAATATTAAAGAAGCACATCTGAATTACCCAGAACAAATGCAGATCTTCCCTGTTACCTTTTTTAGCCATAGAGAAAAAATTCGATCTCTGCAGGTTCCCTTGCTTCTTCCTACTTTTACTCCCTGACCTTCATTCTCCACTCTTCCTTCAGTCTTTCCACACTGACTAACATAAGAAATATACTGCAAAGAGACCTTTTTTTTTTCACAGGTGGAAAAACCAAAGCCTTGGAACTGTGGTAATCACAGAAACAAGAACAAGGCATTCATTCTTAAGTGCAGGAAGGGAAGGAGAAAACTTTTTGACGTATAAAGAAGCAGAGGAACAAAAAGCATTTCTGTATCTATGGTACCAAAGAGAAAGTCTCCACTGATCAGTTTAATGTTCTTCTGGAGGTATTTCAAATTGTTAAAAGGGTATATTGCATAACAAATTCCCCTTTAGCTTCCCCCCCCCCTCCCTTGAAAAGACACAGCATTAAAATAGTCTGTGAAATTAACCTACTATCACTACATGCAGACAGTACTTGCCTTCTGTGCTATGTTTTCAGTGCTAGCCAGAGCAAACACCCAAACAAAGACCCTGGCAAAGTAGATGGATGGTGTGACACAACCATGTGAGATCCGATCCTATGCACATTTGTAGAGAAACCCAATGTACTTGTTTGGCAGCTTGCCCAGCACAGAGGCTTTCATCCTACAGGTGTGATAGGCCTTGCTTTGGAAGCTAGTATAGCTTTTCTGACAGAATGTAAAGAACAAGTGGACAAGGGAAAGGCTGTGGATGTTATCTACCTGGACTTTAGTAAGGCCTTTGACACTGTCTCCCACAGCATTCTCCTGGAGAAGCTGGCGGCTCATGGTGTGGATGGGTGCACCCTTCGCTGGGTTAGAAACTGGCTGGATGGCCGTGCCCAGAGAGTGGTGGTGAATGGAGTTCAATCCAGTNAAAACATCTAGATGTGGTACTTCAAGACATGGTCTAGCAGGCATGGTGGTTTGTTTTTTTGTTGGGTTTTTTTGTTTGTTTGTTGTTTGTATTGCGGGTTTGGGGTTTTTGGTTGGGGTTTTTTTTTTGGGGGGGGAGGGGTTGATGGTTGGACTAGATGATCTCAGAGGTCTTTTCCAACCTTAACAATTCTATGATTCTATGATTCTCTGAACAAAACTGTATTTTCCTGATGCTGTGGTTTGAAATTTGAGAGCCTTTTTAAGTAGAATTTTTTTTAATGTCCTCACTTCTAAGAATATTAGAAGCAGAGAGCATGTTCTTCAAGAAACAATCACCAAACAAGCTTAATGTTCAAGTACAGTCTCAAAAGTCATATTAGGATTAGCTCCCTACTGATTCATCTTTTTCTCTAAAAATCCTTTACCTACTCAGTACAAAACAGCAGTGGACAGAACACAATGCAAATGCAGATTCTGCATTTACTTAGTTCCAGGTCTTTCCTGAAAGGTGCATAATTCAAGATAAGTTTCTCACACATGTTAACTCTAGGTCCTGTGCCCTAAGAATCAAACATAGGCTCACCTATCTCATTCCATTCACAGTAGGCTGCTACATGTTAAATTAGGATGTTAAAAAACAACAGGAATTTTACTAATTTGAATTAATGCTGCTTAAAATTGTCAACAAGGCAAGTATTTAAAAAAAAAACAAAACAAAACATTCTGAAGAGAAAAGCACTGGGGCTTTGCAGTTAGTGACATCAAAAATGGAAGGTGGTACTGAAAGAGAAATATTCTACTCAAAAGAAAATGATGGCTTAGAAATATGCTCTTAATGAAGGCTAAATGACAGTTTAAGGAAAGAAGCTTGCTAGGCTTAATTTAAACAAATTCTATAAATATTCGTTGATATCATGAAATTGTTAATAACAAACCTAATGCATCTGTTCTGTCTTTGTGCAGTTACCTAGACTACATTTCTTGACACCACTGTTCTGTAATAACCTCCATCTGCTCTGCTGTGTCTGTCATTTCTTTTGCTGTAACATATTGTGACAGAGGCTTCATTTACCTAAACTTATCTTGGCAACTTGTAGTTCATTAAAGATAATCCTGCAAGCATCAGTTAAAGCTTTTTTATCTGGCCATGCATAGCTAAGCTTCATAAATCATTCCTTCACTTTCCATTTTGTAACTTCTGGAAAGGTAACATTATTGAATTCAGATCACTGGAATAGAGCGGTACTAAAATGTTTATTGACCAGCTTTTAGGCACTGAGCTCTGCTTTGAATGCAGACAGTAATATTAGCTATAGCTTTTGAATTTAAAAGGGATGTCACTAATACATTTTATACATTGCTATAAATACTGTTTGATGGCAGGCCACTTCAGCAAGCTGATACTAATCTAGCAGAAACAAAATATTATTAGCATATTTCTCTCTTTCCTTGTCCTTTTTTTTAATCATAACACTTGCAAATAAAATATTATATATTCACAGATCTAAGACCTCAATCACAGCTCTGTAGTGCAGACTGTATCTGACAAAGAAGAGAATGTGCAAAGGGACCTTAAACCAACTTTTATGTTTCTGTCAGATCAGTCTGGCATTGCACCAGGACAGCACTTGATGCAAGTCACAGCAGCTGTGGAAGTGCCAGTCACTAGGACAGTGGTTCCTGGTTTATAGCACAAGAGAATTGGATGGGGTTTCTGCCTCCGTCCAGACTCCTATGTAGGAATCATATGACAACCAGCAGTATTTATACTGCAGACCATATTACCTCATGAATCATTTGTTATTAGAATGAAAATAATGATGAACCCATTTACTGATGGACAGAGCTATTCTCTTTTGCATCAGATTCAGAAAAGACCCATGCTGTGCTGGCTGATGAGTCAAATCACAGGTGCTGAGCTATAATAGGGTAGGAGGAAAGGAAGAGGGAAGACTATCTGCCAGACAAACAAAACTTAATCAACACAGAATGACATAAATTCAGGTAAAATTCAGGCAATTGTTTTGAATGGATGTTTCTTATATGAAAACAATATCCAAACTATTCATTTTGGCAATATCAAAATACACTGGTTTAACACCTAAGATTAAATGGTTGTAATAATTCATAAGGGTCTGGGAACCTCAGAGACGAGTGGGATGCTGGTGGCCTGGATTCAGAACTCTTCTCTGATCCACAACAACAATTTGAACTGACATGTCACACCTTCTGTGCACACACCACTGGGCTCCAGGGAATTTGGGGATAGGACTCTCCTAGCACAGTCTAGTTTATCTAAACTAAGCATTTTGTAGCCCAGAGAGACATGAGAGGTCATGCAGGTCATTAAAGACACTGACCTAATCAGTGAACAACCTAGATTTAATTATCTCTCATAGTTTATAAAAAAGCAGTGGTTTAAGATGGACAGATTATCAGCTCCTTGGAAGTCAGACAACCTCCAATGACAAAGAAAGGATGTGTGTGGGCAATGAATTGTACTTCAGCACAACGGGGTATTGTCCTAAGCCCTGAGCAATCCAAAGTCAGCACTGAGAAGCCCCCTGTCGTACCTGCCTTTGCCCTTAAAATGCCCCAAAATTGAACCAATTTCTTAATGGATTGTCTGAAATTAATAGTTTCAGTTCACCCAATCTACAAAATAATTAGTTTTAAATTAGACTGAAGCAACATTGCAATAGCTTTCCAATCATAATTCCCACTTCACCTGCTGAGTAAAGTAAGCCTTGATTATTCACACTGGCCCACAAACCACCCGTAAACAAAGAGAAGTGGCAGGACAGTTTTCTATAAGGTATAATTAGTCCTCAGGACCTATACTTGGAAAACATGCAGCTGCCTAGGATGCATTTCCCCCTTGTTCTGGGCTCTATAAAATAGGCCCAGTATCTAATAGGAGTTCTAATGAAATGTTACTAAACTATCAGACTTGGTCTCCTTTAATTCCCGTGACAGCTTAGTGGGGTCTGTAGCCTCTAGAAGAAAATCTACCACTTTTGGTGGAGTCATAACAAGGGAGAAGAAGGAAATGTAGCAAGGACAAGGTTGTCAGCTATAAAAAAACCTGACTTTCATGCATATGGTCATGTATTCCCTATGGATCCTGGACACAGTCAGATCTCAGTGGCTGCAATTCTCTCGTGGGGTTTTGAGAGAAATACAAAATATCTCTCTAGCCTGAAGACTACTAGTCATTTTGAAGGGGTTTATACACAAAGGTGGTAACAAGTTTTCCTAATCTTAGAATTTGTCTAACACTTAAAAAATATAAACTTACTTGCAGCAGAGAAATCCGTTATTAGTGCAGATAGCAATTTTGTTATCAAATGATGCTTCATTTTAATGAATTATAACACAAATAATTCCATTTTAACTACAATTAAGTCCAATCTGCAAGGCAGGTAAAATGAAACTATTATGTTTTATGATCAAGCAAACCATTTTCTGATGGGGATTTAAAAGCAATTTTTTGTGGCTGCTTAATTATGGTCCTCACAGTGGTAAGGGAAAAAAACAAAAACAATGGAGATGCTGCCTCACAGAAGGGAGAAACAAGAGTGTTGAAACAAAAATGCAGTCTTAAGGATAATCCAGGGAATAAAGAGGCAATAGACAATTGTATTCAGCCAATAACAATATGCCTCTAATTCATAACCTGCATGTCATTACAGTAATACTAGTTCTTTATATGACATTTCATTAGCAGATCCCAAGCTTTTCAGAAATCGCAATACCCATTTGGAGTGGGATGTATTAATTTCCTTTAGACTACAGAGTCAAATCCATAGAAGACTGACTGGGTCATATCTAAAGTTGTGGTCAACAGTCAGACATATTCATAAACCTTTACCCCTGCATAAAAACATCCTAAGGGTCTCTGAGTAGCTGAAAAGCTGCTGAATTCACATGCCTTCTTCATTTTCATAGCCTGAGAGCAATTGCCCATCAGAACATGTCTTCTCTCACACCTTGTCTGACAACTAGGGCATAAAACTTCTGAAAATGGAGAAAGAAGTGGGAAGTTAATGAGCAAAGATAGACTCACTTTGAAGATTTCCTCTTACAGCTCAACACACAATGAATTCAAATCTCTAGATGAACCTCAAAGGAACTAGTTCATTTGTAGGTCCTGCAAACCAAATAATAGGAGTCAATGTATGAGTCTTTCTATACAATGATAACTTGTGAGGCTTATGTAATGTTTGTAAAAGACTTTTTGATCCTCAGGTGAACGGAGCACGTAAGGGCAAAACATTATTACCTCTAATTATAGAAGAGTTCATACTGTACTATTTTTAAAAAATGTAACCTAGAGCTTGATGTTTTTCTATAATTATACTAGTCTAAAGATGTACAAAATTCTTTCCCTAATAAAAAAAATATAGATATGCTGAAATCAATACAGGTCCCAGTTGCTAAGCAATGCAGAACCACACAATAATTTTTTGCTGTAAAGCACAGAGTTAAGACAGTAAGTCTAAAGGCACATATAGTTATCTCACAATCTTAAAATGTATGTATTATAAGCAAACTGGTAGTTTTCTCTGTTATTAAAGACTGTGTCCTTTCTCATTTTCAATTACTCATAGCTTTACCAAATTGTGCAAACTACAATTTTACATGCAAAAATCTCTTTTGAACGGAATTTTTGTTTCATTTATTTTAAAAACTTCAGCCAGAACAGAAATATTACAGAAAAACAATGTTTTTCCCCCCATTCAATATTTTATTGACCTTTTGTGAAAGAAATTTGAATATTTTTGACTATTTAATATAGGAATTATAAAACTGACAGTGGAATGAATTCTCCCAGGGATGCATTTCTACACATCCCTGAGAAATCTTGCTAAATTACACCAAGTGGTAAAACTTTGGGAAAAAAAACCCCATAGTTTGCACATGTTTAGCATATATTTGGTGGATTTTTCTGCAGAAGTCTCTGAAGAGTCCAGACTGAGCAAAACTTTCCATACAAGTGACATGTGGGAAACAGTGAATAATTTTTCTCTCCTCTGTTTTCAATGCCCAGTGAGCTGAATTCAGGTAGCACAAAAGTGAAAGCTACTTGAGAGGAAACAAAGTCTAGGGAGGAAGAATGAGACCAGCATTTGAGTGTGGAGAGAGGTGCTGAGCAGGGATGCCACACTTGCGACCTGGAAGCATAGAGCACCATGACACAAACTAGAGCTGAAAAGAGAAACAAAAAAGCTCAAAACCCAGGAATGAACAAGAATAATTAAGGAAAGGAGAAGAGTGGAAATAGTGCTAGCTGTATAAGAAAGTTGGGGATAAAAATGAGGTTGGATGAGCAAGAAGAGGACTGGAATGAAAAGCCAGGAATCAGGAAGGAAACAAAAAAACCAAAAACAAAACCACCACCACCAACAACAACAACAAAAAGAAGAAAAAAGAAAAGCAACATGGGGAATGGATTGAAAGGAAATGTTGACCTTGTGGAGAATCTGAAACGTCAATGGCAGAAGAATGCACTCCCCTGCAGAGCAGAGAAAAAGACAGACTCTACTTCCTGTAGTTCTGTGTTACAAGAATAGAAAATCATTCTCACTCATAGTTCTCAATAAATCTCATTAGTTCCTTACCCCTAGTTAGCAATTATTTACAAAATATGACAGACCACTTATGTCATCTGCACTCCCTTAGTTTAAAAGCAGACGTCTTTGATGGAGTGATTCTTTTGCATCCAGTTCACATGGACTTGAGATTCTGTTGTTCACATGATCACATAAATGACAACTTCCCTGGAGTTTTTAGATACATTTCATAATCCAAATACTTTAAGCCACAATACTGGAGGTTTTTGTTGAACAACTGAACTTTTACATGGAAATTACCACAATCATAACCACTTTCTAATCTGTTTTGTACACTACTTTAGATTACGTTATCCAGCAAACTTCCTACTTTGTGAAGCAAAGACAATTGTCTGCTACATTTCTTGTTAAGACACATGAAAGGTGTATCTTGTTGGGGCCATATGAATGCATCCTAGTAAAACTGTAATACAATATTAAAAAGTAAAGGTGACATCCTGAGGTCTGAGTCTGTGTATGATCTTCTAACAAAAAGGTAGGATTACCAAAGTAGTTAACAGGAATTGTTTCTCAATGAGTTTTATCTGTCATCAGATTATGTGAAAAATTAACAAATCTTACATTTGGATAAAAAGAGTTATTGTGGTATTCTGAATGCTTAGGGTTTAGAATTCTGTCAGCCAGGAATAAGGAGACTCCAATCAAATTTGTTGGGTCTTATTTCCACAATTTTACAACAGGTCCTCTGAATTCAAAATAATTATCAATGGCCCTCTGTAATGATGAGTTCTCCTGTCTCAGAAACTGTTAATATGAAAATAATCACCAAGCAAAAAAACACCCACCCCCCCAAAAACCAAACCAAACCACAAAACCTGTTGATACTATTTTTCCACTGCATTTGCTTTCCTTGCACCTCTGAGTGATAAATAACTTAAACTCTGTTTCAGCAACATATAGGCCTAGCAGTCTTACTTAGTTCATGATGCTCAAGCATAGATGTTATCTTACGTATAATACCATGAGCAAGCAAAATGGGAAGAGATTTCCCAAAAGTAGTCAAGCCCAGAAGGGAGTATCTGATGAACTCTCTGAGAGCATGGTAAGGGTTGCATTTTAGCAGATATGCCAGTACTCCTCTCTGATCAAATGGAAGTAAGACCATGTTTTAAAACCACTGCAAAATTCCTTAGTTGGCCTTCATCTGCAGGGCTTTTGTCTGCACCTTGTTTATAAAGAAAATACACATTTACAAATAGATGGTAGTAGTGCTCTGATTTTGAGTATGTCCAAAAAAATTTGTTTCAAATACATCTATAAAGCACCAACTGTTCTTACCCATGGTTTAAAATTTTCACTAGCAAGGTAACAGTTACCATTTTAGTTGTGAATCAGACTGTCTTCATATCTCAATGTGCCAAATCTACAAATTAGTTTGCGATACAGGGATTCTTCTAGTGTTATTAAACATCCACATTTCTGACAACACTGATTTCATTTTGCATTATAAAAAACCTCTGTGTCATTATCTAATCTTTTTTTTAGGCCATTATTAAGTTTTTATAAAGAAACAGATTATCCACAATGTGGCTTTTCATTCATTTGTTGGCCACCAGGAGTTAGTTATAATCATATTGTTGTTACCACAAAGAATTTAATCAAGATCTGTAGTCAGATGATCATGCAGAGTATGATTACTATGAATGAAAAGAAACAGTAAAAATAAAAAGAAATCTGCTACTGCCCTGTCCTGTTCCCTCCCTGAAAGCAGGTAGGAGAGGGTGCTACATGCTGCAATTCTGGTCAAGGAGATCCAAATTCTGAGATACGAATACAGTAAACAGCTAATAGCATGGGAGAGGAATGGGTGGGGACACATCTATCAAAAAGAAATACCATTGAGTGGTTAGTGATAGGCAGTAATATCTTAGAACAGGAACTAGTCTGGTATCATTTAGCAAGCATCCACTGACTTGAACAGAGTATGATACATTTCACACCAAATGCAGGTCTGGCTGATTGGCAAAAACACAGCACAGAAAGTTTGTGTTGAATTCTGCTTTCTTTGATAACAACAAATGCCAAAACTTGTCCTGCCTTGGAAAAAACTTTCCTCAAAAGCATTCCATAGCAGTAACAAAACCCTAGCCAAACAGGATGGCTGGCTTTCTTCCAAAATCACATAATGGACACACAGTTTGAGGAAGAAATATCTCATAGGTCTTCTTCAAGTTAGGAGAACTCAGTGCCTTTTCTACAACAGTGGCTATTCCCAAGGGGACAGGAAAAAGCCCTTCCAGTTAATCTTGTCTCTTGGTACTTAATCACTTCACAGTCCTCCCTACATTAGTGCTTTACCCCTCGAATACTTAGTTTTTAAATGGTTGGAGGAGCAGGAGTTAAATTCTTATTTGTACCAACTTCTGAAACAGCCCTCACTTCTGTCCATAGCAAGAATATATGGATAAATATCAGTGTTATGTACTAAGACAAACTCTATTTCTTTGTATATGGGCTTCCTTGTGTTCCAGCAGAACAAAAGTTTTCTTTGTTGCCATTTGTTTTTTCTTCATCATACTAGTTCCCCCCACCCCTAGATGCTTTATTACCTGACTTAAATGCATGCACCTTTCACACCTGTATGGAACATACCAGCTTCTGCTATTACAGTTTCTAGTGACACCTCCAACATATAACGCTTCACTTCTTAACAAAAACCTTCAGTGCAGGAAAACATTTTTTTTTAAAAAAGCTTCTTTTGCTTTTGAATTGTCTTTATAAAATGTATCACTAAAGCAATCCAATGCTGTAGGGCAAATGGCAACTACATGAAATTAATACATTCATTGAAGTTGTTCATACTGGAAAGGTCCCTTCTTTCCACGGAAAAGGGTTAAAAGCATTTAATGCTCTGGGTTAATAATAGTCAAGTTGCTGAGTCAATTTGGTGATGAATTGAGAAAAATCATTAAAACTGGATAGAGTGCTTGACCTGCTCTTTCAAAGGCAAAAGCTAAAGATGTCTTCCCTTTAAAACACCAAGCAACCTTAGGTGATCTGTGCTAACATGAATGTTTGATTCACACCAGTTTGGTGGGTCAGTATGATGAATAAGACATTGGCTATTTTCAAACCTGTAAAAAAATATAGAAAAGACACTTTCTCAGCACATTGATAATCAAGGCCAGAATTTTCAGGACACATCTTTAATATATTCTCAGGGTAATGTAATAGTCTGCCTTCCAATAGCTTTTTTGAAAATCGCAGACCTACAAGAGTAACTTTTTATCCACATTTATGTTTTAACACAGATCTTTAACAGCACCGTCCACATTACCTAAATTGAAATCACAAAAAAAAAGAAAAAAAATCAAGGGAATATTTCACTTGCAAACAATTGCAGACAACAATATTTTCTCACTCAAACAGAGGTCCTGTTGTGACCATGGGGGTAGGGAGGAGAAGAAAAGAGAAAATGTAA
>VZTL01014180.1:10163-33236 GCA_013400535.1 Scopus umbretta
GGTTTAGTTTGGAGAAAAGGAGGCTGAGGGGTAGACCTTATTGCTCTTTACAACTGCCTGAAAGGAGGCTGTAGTGAGGAGGGTGTTGGTCTCTTCACCCAAGTAACCAGCGATAGGACGAGAGGAAATGGCCTCAAGTTGTGCCAGGGGAGGTTTAGATTGGATAGTAGGAAAAATTTCTTTACTGTAAGAGTGGTGAAGCATTGGAACAGGCTGCCCAGGGAGGTGGTGGAGTCCCCATCCCTGGAGGTATTCAAAAAACGTGTAGATGTGGCACTTCAGGACATGCCTTAGTAGACATGGTGTTGTTGGGTTGATGGTTGGACTAGATGATCTCAGAGGTCTTTTCCAACCTTAATGATTCTATGATCTATGAGTGCTGCAGACCTCACTGCCTCTAGCTAGAATTGTGGATTTTCAGCAAATCCAGATAATGAGATCTGCATTCGAACATTCCAGTTCAAATTGTGTGTCTGTATGTACTGCAGACCGCTGCACTGGGTCTCTTGCTGTACTTTGTATCAGAAAGCTCAAAACCAGCTGATGTTTAATCACTTAGATGATGATTTTTCTTAATTACGATCAAAGGAATATGCCTCTCTAACATTACATATCCTAACCGCCACAATAGCGGTTAGAAGGTATTTCAATATCCAGTTTAAACCATGTGCCCCTCTAAACAATAACTGTCATTAATGAAACTATTCAAACTCATTATTGCAGCATGAAAAGGCTACAATGGTCATCAAACAACAGGAATGCCAATAGGTGTCTGAAGACAGATGGTGTGTTGTCTACCCCCTTAACAAATGCAATGGCAACAAGTCAAGTCTTCATATAAGTAGCAGCACAGCTCATTTTTGTAGTGCTCGTGCAAACAGATGGAAAAATTTGTTTTTGCAAAAGGCAGGGAAATGTTTCTCCAGCTCCTGATGGGACTTCAGTCAGATGCGATAACCAGACAGAATTTTCCACCTCCCAGAACCGATGGGGTGGTTTGCTCTACTGAGACACCAGTGGTTCACAGTTCCCTTCTGCATCTTGGCTAATTCTGCAAACTGGGACTTGATGATTTTTGGACACAGCAGCAGCATTACCACGTTAAACTCTTTGGAGAGCCAAGGAACTGCAGTCAGGATGTTTTATGATGTGAAAAACTGAATATGTCATTCTTCAAAAGAAACCGAGTGCCCCTATTGCAATCCAGTAAATGTCCTTCTCCCATTTGGGCTTTTTTTAGAATAAATTTATTACTTTTATTGTTAATAATAGCGAAGGGGTATATTGACTGTGGACAAAGTGCTTTACCAAAGCAAACTACACCACTGAGAATAATCTAAGCTTTTTGGCTGACATTTCACAAAAGGCTGAGGTCCAGCGACATAGATGAACAAGTGTTAAAACAGAGTCCAGAAGTCTGAGCTCAGAGAGCACAAGTTTAATTAAAGAAATGCTGATTCTGACATAACACCCATCATCTGACTACCAAAACTCAGAAGTAATCCACCCCATCTTCATCTGTTTCCTGCAGCACTCACATCTACATATACGTTCCTGAGCCTACAGTTTGGTGCAAGATTCTGCATTCACTGAATATTATTTTCCATACGGTCCCTGAATTCTTCCTGCAGGTAACTATAATTGATATTAAAGCAATGTGGCATCCAACAATGGCTGTGTTTATGAGAGATGACCAGGCAAAGGCCCATTGGTAGGAAGGTAGCCTTGCCTGGCTCTGCCTCAGTAACTGCAGCTTTGGCCAAATGTCTCTTCCCAACAGAAGTCACTAACAACCTGATATACTTTTTAGTTCCTTCCTACAAGACAGCAGGGCCCATGAATACCTCCTCAAATCTTCAAAAACCACAGGCTGACTTTGGTTAAAGAGTAGGGAGGGCAGGAGGACAGTCACTGCAAGGAAATCAAGATGACCAAGGAGTCGAGTTTGGTGGCCTTTCACTGATGGGGAGAATGTTTGTCACTTACTATAATTTTGGTACATGATAATTTAGTACAAACTGGATTTAATTTTATGTGATCTCACAATACTATTTCCTTGCTTCCTCATCTATTTGGTGGAAAGCTGGCTCAGGTGAAGGCAGTGCCAAAACATCTATTTTGTAGCTCTTTCTGGCTGATCACCTTATATAGCATTTTCCTGGGACAGGAAAAATCTCCGTACAGATATCAGTGAAGGGCCTTCCTTCTTGTGCTGCTACAAATAGATACCAGTAAGCGGATATATCAAGCTGAAAAATTGTTGGAATTTTAAGTGTCTTATCTCTGGGTTTAGCAGTCTCAGAAAATGGTGCTTCCACCACTTATTATTTCCACTGGACACTGCTACCCTCAGTGGGATAGGTTTCATGCTAAGAAATGCAAATTATTTTTTTCCCAATTTTCTTATCCTTCCAAGTGAATCCCCTCTCATCTTGGCATCTGTTTCTTTCAAATATATTTAGATTGTTGTTTTTGCTCTGCTTTCCATTAAGCATGCTCTTTAAATTTAGTTCTTTTTTAAAAAAAGCTGGTAAAAAAGGAAATACACAACATCAAACCAGAGGGAGGCTGCTGAAAGAAAAGGCTGCTATTTTCAATAAGTATGGTGTCTTCACCATCTAAATACACAGGACACTTCCATCTCTTGTACTTCAAAGAAAGCTATTGCATGCTGCCAGCCACTGAAGGATTTGATGTGAAGGCAGCTCATGAACACCAGGGAATAAGAGACATTCCTGCAGTTAAGGAATCATTCTGCCAGCCTCCCAACACCACAATTAGGGGATGCCCATCAAATAAAAATAAATGAGCACGACGAATAAATATTTCCTTTTCTATAGAGTGATCTTTGTAGCACAGGTTTCCTGCAATAACATTTTTTCTAGCATTTCTGGTAATACCTGCCTGGGATTTACTTGCTGTGGGTAGGGATTGTGCTGATTATTATCTGTTGCTCATACAGTTTCTGTTTAACGATGAGCAACTTTCTACTCTAAGGTGTATGAGTAATATCATCACATGAAGGACGATGGACAGAATACAGAGAATAGCTGAGAGAGAGCAAGATGATCTGATCATCACACTGTCGGAAGGCAAAAAGCGACTACCTGAGTTCCCAGCACATTTTAAGAGCTGTTGCTTGCAAGATACTACAGAAAATTGGTAAGAAAGGCCATGGCCATCAGCTCCAAAAAATGAGGTTCTGAAAATTTCTGTCTCCAAAAAATAAGCAAATGGTCCCAACCCAAACGGGACAGCAGGTAAGAAAATGAGAGTGAATCCATCTGCTTGAACCTGGGGAGATGAGGAGAGCTCAGGAACTGGGCTCACGAAAAGATAGCTTCCCCCAGGCTTGTAATACAGCTGCAGCACCTCTAGAAATGATCTTCTGAATAAAAGGACATACCGTTTTCTTTTACAAAATGGAGTCCTGTCATATTATTATCCAAACTGAGAATGAAGTGAAGTATAAAGCCCTGGGTCTGAGAAGCGTCAACCTCACAGCTCTGATGTTTTCCTGAGAGCAATGTATTCATAGATCATGTGGTATAAAGCTGCTAACCACTAACAGAAGCTAGATGAGGTCATTTCCAAACAGGATACAACAGTGCAATAATATGCTGTATTTATAGCAAATCAAGTTTTGCAGCGCAAGTTCCCTCTGAGACCATCAAACCAACATTCAGTGGGTTTAACTATTTGCTTTGCAACATGCAATGCCTGTATTAAAGCTGTTTGAAGCAGCACAAGACAGATTAAAAGGTACCTCCCTCTGCTGGGACCAGCAGCTTCGTGCTCTGTAGTCTAAAACATGAGTGCACCGCATAAACACACACAAAGAAGCACAACATCATTTATCTCTGGCAATTTCCAAGCACCTTCCAAACCAGCGACCATATTCCTGGTGCAGGTGAGAATTTTTCTGCTCCTGAACTTTGAAGCCGGAGCCCACACAGCCTTACACCTGCACAAATGAGTGTCTTCACAGCTCCTAAAATAGGCTCAGGTGGTGGGCACAAGGCAGTGGCTCTTCTGCCCTACCCAATGCTTGACAACATAAGAAAAGGAGAATCAGCCCAAGACGTGGAGGTGAGAGGTAGGAAGAGTGTAATCACAATGGGGATTTTAGCACATTAATCATCTTGGTGTTTCAGAATGAATATACCTCCTACAGACTGAAAATCCTAACTATAACATAGGCAAGTATGCTTACTGGAAAACTAAAAGCCATATTGAATGAAGGAAATGATGTTGCAGAACAAACACATCCCAGAAAGAGGAAAAATAGTCTTATTTTAAGCAAAATATTCTAAATTATAAAAAAAAAGTCCTAAAACATTTCATGGGTTTTCTAGCACCCCACAAGCCTCATCAAAGATATTTATAGAAAAATGGTCTTGAATGTTATTAGTTTTTCTATGGAAGCATTAATTTTTCTATGGAAGTTTGCACACCAGTTTTCAAAAGTCCAGCTGGACTTCAGACACCTGTCTGGTGAAAGCCCAGCCACGGTCTCAGCCACTCATGTGGATCACAGGAGACCTGATCTTATTAACCATAAAATGATCTATTTAATCAAAGTGCAGCAGGTGCAGTGAGAGAAGCCTATCCACAAGTCTCAGGCTTGAATCAGGAAGGTGATGGGCTGAATACTCTGTCTTCATTTGTACCTTTTCCCACTCCGAAATTATCAGGCAAACCTTCAGAAAGGTCTTGCTTTCATCCCAGTGCAGAAGGACATTTTTCTTTAACGTCAAAAAAAGGAATCTCCTCTTCAGTTCTATTTTAATTGGTCCTTCTGCATGTCATCTGAAAAAGGCAACAAGAAAATCCTTTTCTTCAGCTGCCCTCTCCGGAGAAGAAATGCCAACCTGTTTGCAACATGAAGACTAAAAAAATGTTTCCAAAGTCCTATTTCAACTCGTGACAGCTGCTTTGCTCTGTATATGGAGATAATAATCCTTCAGCTTAAGTATTTAATGTCATCTTCTCAACCTTTATCAATGCTTCAGTAATTATTTTGAATTATACTCCAAGAGTTGGTAAGCTTTACATGTACTATATACCTGTAACATAGGAAAGCTAGAAATAATTATGAGAAAAACACCTGCCAGCTATACATAGAGTTGAAAAAGAAAATGTGGACGCAGCTAATGGCAACCCTAAAAGCCAGAGACAGAGAAAAAAAATCAAAAGCCATCCTAGTTGTCCTGACGTAGCCAAGCTGTGACAGAATGACCTGTGTGAGCTTAAAAGTACATTTAGTATTTCTCTCTTACCTAATGTATTTCTTTGTTTTACTTCTTTAATGCATTTATTTCTATAATTTTTTTTGTTATTTATGGTGAAATTGGGGATGACAGGATATGGTTTTGAAAGTCCCTTAGCTTCTTGTGTCATGAGGGTGATTATCAAGATAAGGATGTGAAATCAAAACAGATGAAAGAAAATAAAATCATGAAGTGAAACTTTGCATCTCCCAGAATTAGCTAGTTGTATTTTCCTTCTCCTCATGCAGACTTCCCTCTATCCCAGCACCAAGTGGTCAGGCTTCTTCACTTTTAACAAAAAATATCAAGTGAAACACAATAGCTAGTAACCTCATATAGGAAACGAGAAGACCTCCTAAAATAACAAAAAATTAAATAAGCTTTTGGAAGAAACTTCAGTCTGATTTTCAGGGTATACAAACATAAAGGATTAAAAACTGGAGAATGAGAAATATTAGAGGACTGTGAATATTTTGAGCATTTTCCTCATTATTGTCATGCTGGGACTGACAGCACTTTGCCATTAGGAGTTAGATGGACATTTCAGTGGCAAATTTACCCCAAAATTTGAGGTGTGCAGTTCTCACCATTTCACTAAGAAAATGAGGATGGAGAGGGAACCAGAGTAAGTCCAAGCTGTGGATGAAAGTGGAGGGATCGTGGAGATAAAGGCAAACCAATGAATCACGTGCTACAGCCCACATCTAAACTAGGAGTAGTGGTTTAGGAAATTGGAGGAAAAAATGAAGTCATTTCCTTCCACATTCCACTTCAACTCAAGCACAGCTTCTATAAAAACCTGAGAAGTTTTCAAAGCTAAGTATTACACAAAATCCTGCGCTGAGGAAGGTCTGGCCTCCAGAGATGCTTGAGAAGAACAGGCTCTCTGGAAGTAACAGTGAATCGTCAGCAGCTCCTCCCTGTTAACCTAAGAAAAACTCAATTAAGGGAAAACTTAGGGAGGGAAAGTTAAAAAATAATAATCTGGGCAGAAAAGTCTCCTCCTTGCTGTCCCTTCTGGCAGGAATTTGATACAAATGTGGTATTGGGATATATATTTTTTGTCACATGCTGTTATTCTCCTGAATTAATTATGAATAATCAAAACTGAAACAAATATAGTAATACATTTTATATAATGATGTAACGTTGGATCTTTAGACTAAGAAATTCAAATGTGGTCAACAATACTAATTATCTACTAAAGCCAATAAGGCCACATTTAGTACACTGTAAATGTAAGATCTGATCAGAAAGCAAGAGTTCTCCAGCAACCCTTGAAACTGCATCTTTTACAACAGCTATCTTTTTTCTTGACACATTTGTCCTTTGAAACATTTATTTTTCAGTTTTACTAAAACAGTGAAGGCTATATAATCACCCTGGGAAATACAGCAAATGTTTCCTACAGCATAAGGAACAGACTAGCAAAACGGACGTTGAAAATTTAATTGTGTAGCCCTCTACCTAGAGAACTGTACGTTCTCCTCTGTACATGGAATTGTCTTTTCAAAGAGCCATCACGAGGTCGTATTACTCTACACAACCATATTTTATTATTGACTCCTCTGTATCCGTTGGCTTGTTGTTCTACTGCAAAGAACATTTTTGGCTGACCCGTTCTACATTTAGAGCCCTCCCCTTAACGTTAGCTTTCTATATGCACATTTACGTCATTTAACTAATTTATCGCCACCATTTCATTTATCATATTCATTGATCACAGCCCAAAAGTTTTGAAATCAGCAAATATGCCCATTATTATGTTTTATACTCTATGCCTAGGTAATAAATTCAAAGAGAAATTAATCATGGCACTTCCGAGCTGCACACAGTGTTCTTTAATGAAGCCCACTGAAGTCCTTAATTACAAAGCTGCTGGTAAAGAATGAACAGTTTGGAGGGAAGGAAGTTTTTTGTAAAGCAGTTTTGAGAGAACAGCCAAGATTAGATAGTAGCACCTCTGTACTGAGTATGCAAATTTACAGTGATTTTTTTTTTTCCTGGGAGCAAAGTTACACAGTCATTAATCTTCACAGGAATAGGGTCACACGCTGAATGGTAAAAAGCAATTTTGAAATACATTTGACTCAAACTCAGCCAGAAAAGGGAACCAAATGCAAGTATGGCTTCTGTTAGAGTTGCCCAAATCTGGTAGCCCAATAGCTGCAGCTCTCATTACATTCTTCCCCACCCAGTACCGGTCCCAGCCCTATGATCTCTCTCATTGCTGGCTCGCACACCTCCTCTCCTACTCGCCAGATAACCCAGATTGAAGTTTGCTGGTGAGTGAAGCCTATGTACATTCATGGCTTGTGGAAGCTCATCAGGAAAGCACTCTGGTCTCACCAGATGATGGCCCTGCACCTATGGGACTCTGTGCTCTGTGGTCCCTTCTCCCATTGCTGGTACTGGGACCTCTCACATACATCTCTCCAGGTGCTGACACCTCAAACCTGTGGAGTCCCTATGAGCCTCTGGCTCCTTCTCTACTTGCTGGCACTTTGGACCCCAACACACACACCGGAGAGCACCCTCACCCTGGAAGATAGAAGTGGAGTTTAGTAAGAAGATAGGACAGATGGTGGTGATCAAGCATGGGGCTTGACTGGACAAGCATACTGACCAGCCTCCTGTTCACACCCAACTGACCCTATTTATCCCCTTTTTTGCCTTTGTTATCCCACGCTTGTTCCTCTCCAATCCACTTTGATAGTTACCTTTTCCTACCTTTGATCCTTCCCCTAAACATCCCATAATAAATCTCACACATTCCCACAGTCTCCTGGAAAACATCCCGTAACATGCTTTACACAATCCCCAAATGCTCTTCCCCTCTATCCTATAATGAGTCCCGTACCAGCTTAGGCAACAACCGCCCTGCAGACTGCAAGGTGGTTGGGAATAATTGCTGGTGGCCAACCTGGGTGGGTTTCACAGCAGGACCGTGAGCTGAGCCCCCTCCTCTGAGCACCAGGGCAGCCGGGTCAGGATCCCCTCTGCACCCATCAGTTTATCAGGGTTCATTGCTGCTCCCTGGGCACAGGTGTTTTCATTAATTAGCCCTTAATCACATGACCTCACAGCTTAAAACCCAAAATGCATTCGATCTCCTCCCCAAATCCTGAGGCATCACAAAAGCCAAATTGCAAAGAGGAAAGTGGGAGCTGCCCAGATGAATCACTGAACTGGGATGATTTTTGTATGCAGATTAATCAGTCAATCAAGTTTCAGAGTCAGGGTAATTCGCAGAATCTCAGCGAATGTGTCCCATTGTGCTAGAATCTTTTCAAAGCCATGACCAGTCAGGTCCTGATTGGCTTAGGCTTATTTTAAAGGTTTTTAATACACTTTATCCGACCTGTACTCAAGAAAGGTGTAGAACTCCTACAAATTATGTTGATAATGAAGGAAATCATTGTTCTCTTGAACTGCAAACCCTTATCAATTAGTTTAAATGAAGGAAAAAACATAATAGGAAAATTTGGGGGAGGGAGGAGAACCCACAATCCGTACATCTGAATCACATTTGCAAGCAGTGATCACTAAATTCAAACACTTTTGTAATTATTCTCCTGACCGTGAATTCTGACCAGAAAACCCAGAGACACAAGCTGGAGTGGTTATTTATAACAGAGGGACTCTAAAGAGAGGAAATAATAGCTGAATGCCAGGGTGGCTCCCATCACAAGACCACACGCTGATTCACTCCAGTTTTCTGTTTGGCAAGAGACAGTATTTAATTCTGCTTCCTGGGAGAAAACAGACTTTAACCGAAAACTCCTCCAAGTTTTTGGCTAAAGCCCAGTGCGATATATTCCTTTCCAGAAGTGGTGTATTATAGAAAAGACAGAAAGGCAACTTCTGATCAGACATTACATCTGTCTTTCTCCTGCCCTTGCCAAATCTGCCTTGGCAAAAGTTAACTCGGCACTTTTTTGAAAGGTGGGATGAGTGGTGCCTTGGCTGCTGCTCCTTATCCCACTAAATTATATTTCACAATTGAACTCAAAGGATTTTTCACATTTCTTCTCGCTTTTCAAATTTTTTTTAATAAAAGAACACACAGCCAATTTTTATATCATGAGCCTTATTACCTGTAGTATTGCTGCGTATAACTTTGTCAGATTGTTCGGATACCTGTTTTTTGTAGGCAGAATTGTTTGCAAATAAGGCTTTAAAAAGTATTAATGAAGTAACATCTTTCAGCCATATGAGAATGAATATAAATCAATATGAAGTCCTTGGAAAAAAAATACTGAAGAAGTTCACTCCAAGGACAGTTACTGGGGCGCTCGTCATTTTTCCACGTGCAGCACCTATGTTTCTAGGAGATGTTGTAACTCCAAGAAATCCAGAAAATATGGGCTCCCATTCCCTAGCTGTAGAAACCTCTTCATTTTTACCAGTGTAACAGTAGGTCTTAATCCAGACTGTCTTTATCTACCAATCAGTCTGTTGAGCAGAAATAATGTGACAGAAAGGACAGGTCTTGATGAAGGCACTCTGGTGTCACTATGCATCTTCTGTCAGATAAAAACTTGACTACAGAAAAAGCTGAGAGGGATAGATCCTGGAACAGATGCATAAATGAGCAATAGCTGAGCCATATGAAATATGATAAAGCAGAGAATTGCAGGCATTGGAGATGGAAAAGACCTATTAGATCATGTAGTCCCAGCTTCTGCCAATTCAGAATTGGCCCCTAGAGTAATGTGCTGAACTTTAAGAAAAAAAAAAAAGGCTGCCAAAAGCTTTGTCAAGCCTGTTACACTTGCTCCAGAAGAGAGAAATTAAAAACCCCAAACCTAATGAACAGGCTTCAAGTCATGGAGGACTGACAGTGCCAGGAAAACTTGATTGTATCCCCATCTCCTTACCAAACCTTGGTGAGGAGCAAAGGTGTGGCTTTCCAAAGTCTGGAGCGCTTTCATACTGTATGACCACTGCAGCTAAAACCAGGCTAATCGGGGCCAAAAATCAGAGGCAGGCTTTGCCCTCGGGCATGTTATGGGAATTCAGATTCCTCCAGCAGCTATATAGGGAATATTTCTTGAGACTTAAGCTATTTGGAAATGCCAAGTGAAGGTGTGTTCCTTCTAGACTGATGCCTCCAACCTATGTTAATCTAGCCCTGAAACAGTCTTTATAGTCCCCGTGACTAGGTTATTTGCTTACCAAGGTGTTTTAGCCCTCAGCCTCTCCACACCTACACAGATTTGCATCAGAGCTGCTTCCTCCAGTCTGTACGAGGCTGTTAGAGCTAGAAAGACACGCTGCATTTCACCACCTTCAGCATGAGCTGGGAAACAAGGTGGAAAGGGGGACCACCAAGTGTCAGGGGAGTGTATACCACCTGGCTAGAATCACGACTGAAAATCCTGTGTGTCCTGTGAAGAAGGCACCTGCCACCGAGCATCATGCAAATAACTGCACATCTTAGGGAACTGCCTAGAAATACAGTAGTATGTGTTTTCATCATGGGAATGGAGTCCTAAAGGAGACCAGGAATGCCTTTGTCAGTGGAGACAAGGGAAAAGAGACAGTAGTTGAGAAGGATCTGGAGAGGACAGTGTGAGACAGTTGTCTGAGGGTCATGGGGTGAAGCTGATAGTCAGGAGACAAAAGTGACAGCTAAAAAAAAAAACCACTGGGAGCCACTTCTGTAAATAAAAGTGACTGTTCACGCACTGCACTCTCAATTCATTTATCCACAAGAACAAGCTTCAGGCCCAAGTAGCTGAGATTGCTGGAGAAGTTCCTGACTGTTCCCATCTCTTGCCAAGGGCAGCAGGAGCAGATGGGACCTGAAAGCAACACTAAAGGCATGGAAGACCCTGGACACCAGTGGGGGAACCAGATCAGCTTGATGACAAAAGAGAAAAGTAATTTGAAAAACAGGAAAGCATTTCTTTTTCTGAAAGATACAGGTCTTCCAATTTTGTGGGTTGGTTTTAGCAACTCCTAGCAAGTCACAAGTTTGGTTTTTTTTAAGTTTCTAGTCTAACACGCTCAGAAAGTGAGACTTAAAATTCACCCTTGTGCAAACAATCCATACCGTGTCTTACACACCATTCATGTCCAACCTACAGGGTTTAACCATGGCTGGGGGCTTGAGCTGCCATCTAAACACCCACAAAAAACATCACGTTTGACCACTGGTGATAGACGTATAACATTACAGAAATGTACTGGGAGACTGTGCTCCCTCCACATTTACAAACCTGGTCTACTATATCTATGATGCATCTGTCAAGCTTGCAAACACAGGTGAGAGTCTGCCATGCCATATTTAGTAAAAATCTCATATGATTTTGTATCATGATACTGGATTTAGATGAGCTGACAGAGAGGGAAATGCCACTTCCAAAGCCATTCCCATGTTTTCTACCCAAGCTTACTACACTGCACCACAAATACCGCCTAATCTCGCTCCCAGCAAAGCAAGAAGAAGGGGTATGTTAATGCATTCGTCAAGGCACTGAAAGCCAAGCATCCTTCATAATTGACTTGCATTTTTCTACAGCTTTTTTTACTACAATAGCTATTTAAATCTTCACTGGAGTGAATGACGTACAGGAAGAGGCCCTTTCTGCACTCACCGTGGTTTGAGTGTCTCACACAGTCCCCCAGCACGGCGCTGAACTGTCTCTGAGCTTCTGGCTCCGGGAAGCAGTAGTAGCTGTGTCGGGTGAAGGGCTGCCACAGGTAAACTGGGAACTCTCGTGGCAGCTGAACGAAGGCTTGAGCGACTTCCTTCTCACTCGACCCTACACAAAACACACATCTCTATTTGAAATCTGCAGATTTCTTGGGGGGTTTGTCTCTTCTCCTCTGCTATGACAGAGAGAACAGACCTTTGCTAGCAGGGAACCATGAGACATGAAAAAAATCAAGTCATCTTCTTGATCGAAGGAAATGGGCATGGAGGGCAGGGGGATGCAGCTGGGATGGGCAAACTCAGCAGGCACCAACCACCTCTCTACATTATACCATAGCAACTTGATATGTTCTTGTTTTGTATTCAAGGTGGCCATAAACTACATATTTTTGGTAAAATGTCAAGGAAACTATTTCATTGGATTATAGCTGCTAGGGAAAAGGTTTTCATGGCAAATAGGTAAATGAGTGGGCAGTTCTGGTCTCTTCCACATAGATACCATATAGGAGGATATGGTCTTCTATATAGAAACGAACTGCATTAAACCATGTAGGAACAGCAGCCGGTTTCCCTGCCTCCAGGGTTTCCAAACTACTGCGTTTCCAAAACACTCCATTTCCAAACAACTGCAAGATGGCCTTTTGAACTGTCACTTGAAGCTCTTGAAGGTGAAGCAAAGAAAGCATTAAGTATCTCCAGTTTCTCCCTGCCCTGAGTCACTGTGCACAGGGGATGCTGTACAACACCATTTACGGTTGACCAAACCCAATCCTGTCTCGGTGCATGCATCAAGAGCCCACTCCCAAGAGGTTCATCTCAGAGGGTCTTCAGCATTGCACAGAAGGGGAGAAGGGCCATAAAAGACTAACCGAGCCACTCTTTGTGAAGGGAGAGCCACGGGAAGCCCGCAAGCGGCCTTAGGCTGCTCCATGTCACTCAACCCCAACTCCTGTGGAGCTCTGGTAACACACAGAGGACAGCTCCAGGCACCACTGCCCCATACTACCCTCTGACCACCCTACGCCTTGGGAAAAGGGTGTAAGGGGGACACCCAACAGTCATAACTTTAAGTAGCATGAGATAGGACTTAAAAAAAAAATCCTTGTCTACATGTTGCCCTTATCCCTTTCCTTATGTGGCATTCCATTTTCCGAATCTGACTCTGCAACATGAGATCTGCTCCCTTAAAACCTGAATTTTCTCCGTCTTTGTGGGGTGGGGTAGGGGCAGGCAGGACCACAGCAGTTCCCATCCCAGAAACAACAAATTCAGCAGCAGCAACCTTCCTGCCCTCTCTGTGGGACTTATTATCAACTGTGAGTCAGCACAGGCAGCTGGCATCTAAAAATGGAAACAAATAAACCAGGAATATTAACAAAGCCCAGTAACAATGGTGGTGTGGTTCCTGCCCTGCTTCTGCACAGCTAGCTTCCAGGGGCTTTGTGCCGGGATGCTGGAAAAAAAGGGACCTAGCATTTCTCTGAACACTAGTTTCTGTGTACTTCCACTTTGGAGCTGTGCTTTGACTTAGAAAAAGGGCCACATGCATCTTTTGTTGCCCTATTTAGAGTCTAGCCTGAAAGCCTTCTCAGAAGAGGTCTGTGTAAGGAACAAAGCCTAGGGTTTGGCGGTTCAGCTTCGAGCAGGGCTTACCAACAGGATCTGGAAAATGTTTATCAGACAGCAAATTGTAATCTTCTTCTGAAGTCAGTACTTTGCCTCCTGCAGGAAGAACATGATATTTAGGGCTGGCTCCTTTCTGGTAGGCCTGGAAAATCAAGAGAGAGGGAGTCAAATAGTGATTTAAGGAGAAGGAAAACGTAAAGCACACAACTAATTTACAAAGCTAATGCATGAGGATATTCCCCAAAGGGATTTTTTTTTTGGTCAGACAGGATTTTGAATATATTCCCTGGAAACATCAAATCTAAAAGATGGTTAAATGTAAAAGAAGTATTTTAAAATATCATCTCAGTGCTTATGAGCTGTGATGAAGAGTCGAGGACAGAAGGGAGGGGAAAAGGATGGGATTTTCTTCTAAGCCCTATTTGTTTGATTTGTCAGCCAGGACTAGTTTGACTATGGCAGCTGCCAAAGGAAAAGGTTCTACTCAACGTGAAGCCACCCACAAATTGCTACTTAAAACCCAACTGCAGAAGCATGGGGATGTATTACAATGACACACAGATAAGAAGCATTCTGTGATATGCAAAGGAAGGTTCAAAGTGCTGTTAGAACAATTTGCTAATTCTTGCAAATGTGTATGGCCAACACAAGCCACTTGGTTGCACCCTCAGCCATCCCCGGTGGAGCTTCTAGCCATCCCTGCAAGGCTGGAGCCGACTCACCAAGGACAGCTTTTTATCTAGTATTGCCGAAAGAAAGGCAGTGGCAGTGGCCAATTCACTTGATAGCAGTTTCTTTGGGAGCGTAGAAGAACATAAGAGGAAGAAGGATTTACCTCTTTAGTCTCAAAGCAATCCACAGTGTAGTCGTTTTTGATAACGACGTATCTGTCCTTCCACTTCTTCAGATCCTCAGCAAAATGCAGCAGCTCTGCTTCATATAGGATGGTCCCAGCTTCTGCCGGGGGCTACGAAGACAATTTTCTAGATTTGAAATGACTGACCATTTTGAAGCCTTTATTTCTACATTTCCATGAGACTGCTATGAGGGCTTTCGAGTCTTCAAATGGAACTTGGAATCATAAAGGTCTCTGATTCAGGCAGATACTACATATACAATCAAATTCTTGCAGCCTGACATGAGGAGGCAGCAGAGGAACTCTGCCTTCCAAAAATACTTCCAGATTTCTGAGACAGAGATGTTCTTATTTACCTTTTGGTTGGCATGCTAAATGCAAGATGACTTGTAGTTCATTATCTCCCATCTTCCACTACATAACATCAATGAAACCATTTCATTGATGCAGCAGAGAGTTTTATTACAAGATAGTAAGTTATTTCTTTGTAACGCTTTTGCACCTGTGCTCTTGCAACCAATATGCATCTTGCTGAAAGACACAGCTCTTCTGTTATCCCACCTTTTATATCCCACCTCATTGCTTTACCCTATTCATTTCAAGAGCATTGGAAACCTGTGATTTCCAATATGGCCGAAAAATTTGGATTTGTTTCTCCTTAATATTGAAGGCTGGTTCTCTGCATTTTCCTCTAATAAAGAGACTTTTGTCTCTCCTCCTCTAATAAAAACCAGCTCTCCATACTCACTTCACAGCAGGGGAATTATTGCCATCTTCTTCATGGAACCCTGTAGCCATGGCTGAAAAGGTAGATTAAGTCTCCTACATAAATTTCTGCCCTGAATGCATGATCTCTGACCCAAGATTCTTACAAAACCTTGCAGTCAGCAGGAAGCAACTAATTTTGTCCAAGCGTCCAACTCTACCTTGATGAAATGCATGCTTTGTATTTGTGTCATGGTTCTTCTCATGCTATGATGAGGCAACCAAACATGACCAAAACAAAGATAAATTTTCAAAAATAAACTTTAAACCTGCACCCAAATGCAACTTTTCCACCTAAAACCTAACTGAACCAAATCCGACGTCTGCACTTGCAAATCTGTTGTGTACACTTAGGTTATATCTAAGAAAGTACACATGTAAAATGTCCTAGATAAACATTTACTATGTATTCTACTATCCAAGATAAGAAGCTGAAAGAACACTTCTATACTGTGCTTGTATATATAGAAACATTTAAATAACTTTAAAAATACTTTGGGCTTGCCTTTTAGAAGCTTTGAGTATCTGTACCACCTATTAACTTTACATTCAACACTGGGAAAACCAAGAAAACCGAGCCCAGTTGGTAGCTGATACACATCAGCTTATATTTTTCATACATTATGACTACTAAATGCGTGATGTAAATAGTTAATGCATTTCACGCAGAAGAGCAGAGCTGTATGGCAACTTCAGGATGGGGAAGGGCTTATGTGTCCTCCTACCTTGGTTTTCAGGAACCGGGACTGGGAATCCCGGTGCTGCTCCAGCTCATCCTGCACATGCTTGCAGAAAGCCACTGCATACTGGCGTCTGTAGTGCGGGCTGAAGTTTTTGATGACAGCCTCTGTTTTTCCTGAAGCAGAAATAGAGACTTAATTGTACTTAATGTAGATCAGCTCAGAAATTGTAATGCAGAACTGAAGCAGTTATCACCAGCAACCCAAAATACTGTCCATGCACAGCAGATCAGGAAACCCTCAGAGATGCCTTCAGCTGTTGTGATAACCAAGCGCAGAGGGCATTTGTCTGGGTCTTAATGATATAGAGAAAATATTGGGGTTTGGACATTGTTTTTCCTTCTAAGAGTGGCCAAAACATACCCCAACTCCATTTCTCTAAGAAAAGATGCTATCTGCCTCTCCCTAGGACACATTGCTACAGAGCTGTGGGTGTTTGAGAACTGATAAGGTTTTTCAAAGAAACATATACACAAGTGATACCGGCCAGTGTTTAGCCATATTAGCCAATTTTATCACATAATCAGATTTTAAAGCTGACTCAAAGCTTGTACAAAGGATGTTTTCTAGGCTTGGGCACTGCAGTCTCTTCTTTGTTTTAATGTAAACAAATACTCAGTCATGCTGCAATAAACACTAATCCCATATTGTCCTGCTATCATCAAGATCTCATCAGTAGCAATAACAGCAATAAACACACAGACAGTCTCATTTCTGGGTATCTTAAAGCAATTTACAAGTAATTAACTCATTAACCCTATCAAAGAAATAACAATGCTTTGCAGACGGGGAAATGAAGCTAAAAGTTAAACCATGTGCATGTATGTGACTTAAAGAGTCCGTGGAAATGAGAAAAACAAAACCTGGACTATGATCTAGATAGCATCCAGACTGTCCTGGACACTGAAGAGATCCCTTTCTTTCTTGTGTTAAGAAGCCCCATGATAAAGGTTTTTTTTCTGAGCATAAAACAGAAAAATGATTTCACACCTCAAGTGATTTTGATGCTTTCAAAATTTTATTCTGTTCTACTTGGGGAAAAAAAAAAAATCAAGTTTTCTGTATAAGACAAAAGAATGATAGTTCCCATACTGTGATTTCTTGAAGCCTTTCACAGACATGGGCTCCTAAGCCAGGACTGGCATTCAGCACTCCTGAAGCGCCAAACAGGGGAACCAGCAAGAAGCACCATGGAAGTCCTGGAAAAGCTGAACCACCTGCATCCTAGGACGATGTTCCCTGATCAACAAACTGCTCCCAGACACCCACCAGCACTACCACCAAGAGGGATTCACTGGGAGTTTTCATTATGTTTCTATATTTTATACATATGCAAGGCCTGCGAGTCTGCAGCAGCTATGATGAAATCAGAGAGAGATTTGCTCGACAGATTTGCTGTTTCAAGCGTAGTCCTTCTAAAGTAACCATACAAAACTTCCTGGATTACTACTGATTTTATTGCCATTTCTCACCAAAAAATGGGGTTTAAATGTCAGTACAGTTCCCAGAATGTTCATGCCTTTTTTCATGTTAAATAATTTTAAATATGGATAAAGAAAGAGAAAAGCCATAGATCATTATGAAAGTGCATGGGATTTTAAGGGAGAAAGTGCATGGGATGCTCTGGTATAGAAGATGCTATGGTCCAAGATTTACCACTTCTGGCTACCTTATTTCCATTTAGAAAACCCAAATACATGTGGCTGAGACTGCCACGGAAAAATAGCTAGTTTGCTAAGGAGTTCGCAGAGATGGGCAATGGCAAAAGATGTTGTAAGGTGCTGATTTCAGGTCCAGCTTTGATTTGCTCCTAATGTGGGACATTACCAGGCTGTTAGAGGTAATTTCATCAATTCAGATAGCTGCAGTATTTAATTACTCCATAACTTCCTGATAATAGTATTTACATCACTGTAGTTATGTGGACATGCAGGCAAAAGAAAAGGCTATACATCAGCCCCTCTGCTTCTGCAATTTTATTTTCAGTTTGGTGCACAGAATTTGAGGCATCTCTCAAGTTTAGGGACAATATTGACATGACCTTTCATTCTAGCTACTCCCGTGTAACCAGCTCTCCTTCTTAAGCATCAACAGGATGGCTGCCTTCAATTAAACAGAAAGCCCCTGCTGCCCGACTCCTGCCCCTTTTCAATCCCACAACACCACCAGGTTACAAACCTGCCACCCCTTTGAGCCCTGCCTAGGTGCATGGAGGAGATGGCTTGTCCAACTGATGTGTCTGCAGAGTCATTACACAAAGCTGGAGGGATGTCAGGAGGTCTGGTTAAGTTTTCAGGTATGCAAATTTTTCACATATTTACTTGTGGGACAACACCAGGTGACAGTCTGGACTCCAACCCTCCAGTTTCAGGAGATGAGATTTTTTTGAGACCTACCAATTATAGGATGTGCTTGCATATAATAGCAGGATACTGGTCCTGCTGAAGTAGAAAATCTGTGCTCATCTGGCAGGCTTTTAAAAACTAGCTTGCTTTGGTCAGAGGTATAAACTTATTCTCCAAATAAGGACAAAGCTTCCCAAAACCTTCCTTACAGCATTTTTTTTTTTCTTCTGTTCCCAGCCAGCAGTAGGATGTTGGCCCCAGCCCCGGTGGAGTTTCCTGCTCAGGCCACTGCCAGGGTTTGCCCCTATTTTCCACTGCAGCTTTTTCTTTTCCAGCTTGCAGTTGCCTCTTAATCTGTTACAGAGGGCTCTGGGACACTGGACCTCACTTGACTACTGTCTGCATCCTGCACTAAAAATTTGTAGAGGAAGTGGGACAAAGAACAAAATTGTGGTGTTGGGAAAAAAACCCCAACAATCACAGGAAATACCTGTAATTTTGGCAAAGTCTTTCAATTATGGCTAATTCGGCTCAGAGGTATGATTCTTCAGTGTCAGCATTTCTTAGATCAGCTTAAAGTATGATGACCAAAAAGAAAGGAACTATGCAATTCATAATACATATGTGAGAAATATGACATCAATGTGCTTTCTATGTGTAAAATATATTTTCAATCAACCAAAACATGAATCAAGGAGCAAATGTTTCAGGCTGTTTATTTCAGTCTTAAGGACCTGGCCTCACACTGCTCAGCTCAACAGGAATTACAACACTACCTGTGGGTGGGAACAGAAGCAGACAGACCCTTGATCCATTGTTCACTGATGGATCTTTAAACTCTTTTGGTTTACAGAAGATAAAAATATGCTATCTGAAAACAAACATGATGGAAACAGTCATGAGTAATAGAAACTCTTCCCATGAAATGATAATATGGGGCAACTGGAGATAAAATACTCCAGGGCAGTTGAAAAATGAGTTCCCCGAATTCTTTTCCAAATTTAGTGTGGCTTGCTTAGTCAGAGCTGTTTATATGCAGCAAGGCTATCTTTCCCACTTCGTTAGTCTGGCAATAGTGCAGCTCCAGCCTCTATAAATGTGATCTGAAACCCAGCAGCTAGACTGATGTTTATCCTAGGAGAAGACAAAATGTGATCATCTCCAGTAGAAGCCTGCATGCAACTGAAATTACCAACAGCAAAAGACAACAGTGACGGAGGTGGAAGGCTATCTGTCAAATTAAGGTGGCAAGGATCTGCACACACAGATGTTCCCCCTTTGCTGAGGGTTTAGATCTTGCTAAAGAACAAACTTTTCAAATGCTTCACAATGCATCGCCTCTTCTGCGGAACAACCCTTGAACTTGATCACAAAGGTTTGGCATCAAGTTATGATATGTCTGTTAAGACTAAAACCAAATGTCGTTGCACTGAGAAACAAAAACTATCTGTTGGTTGCCCCACTGGAAATCTGGAATCCTTCTTCCCCTCCAACTTGTTTATTCCTGTTTGTCCACTGCCTTTGACCTTTTTAACTGTGCACCCATCCTGGACACCTGTATGTAACTCCAAGTCATCAGACCCACAGCACGTCCTCAAATACCCAACTTTTTATTTGGGGTTTCATTGCTTTTTTGAAATAAACTGATAACCAGTGTTAAAAAATAAGGGCAGTCTTCGGCAAGCTCTCCCATGAATTTCTGCTGGTCTAGCTGGCTTTCAGCCTGGTGGGACGGCCATGCACAGCCTGGCTAGTTGACCCTGCCATGCTCCTCTGCACTCAACAATGTGTTGCCAAGTGACCGGCACAGATGCAGGTCAGGAAAATTCAGGAAGAAAGATCAGAAAACAATAACTTCTTGGCTGGCATACAAGAGAGGCATTGCTCACACTCACCAGACTTCAGCCATTTGGAAGTTAAGATGAGAAAGAAGTAAGGACTCACCATAAAAGGTGTTATTCCACTTAAATATTGGTGTTTGGTAGCAAGATGACCCTTCCAAGGGTAGCAAGATGAGCACAACCCCTCCTTTTCATAGCACAACTGCTTGCACTCAGCAGCTTTTGAATGGAGTTTTTAAAAAATACCACAATTATGATACGAATCTCTTCGGAGGTCTGGGGGATTAACCTTTTAAACCATTTAAGCCCTTTGGAAAATACACTTTGCGCCCTGAGGAACATGAACTGCAAAAAAAGTAGATGATTTACTGTATTGAAGTAATCCCTAGACAAAATAAAACCTAAAAGAAACAATAAGCATTGTGCATGCTGAATGCCAGTATACCCAGCACTTCAAACAAGCATGAAGTATTGAGACAGAACAAGAACGAATTACTTTGTTCTTGTATTTCTTCCACAAGGCCACAAGCAAACCCATCAGAAGTAAATAGAAAAAGATCAGTTGATCATACTCACCTGGTGCTTCACCAGCAGAGTGCAGCCCACAACCAGGAACATGCTTTTAAACTATACCTACTGTGTGCCTTAATGTTACTCAGCAAATTCAGTACCGAGCTTTAAAATTAGTACTATCCATCCATCCACCCATCTGTCTAGATATATAATCTTATTCTCATAGCCCATCAGGCTAGCAGCAAACTGAGTTAACAAAATAATTTCAACGTTCAGCTCATGGGTCGACTTTCATCCTAAGTCCAAGATAAACACAACCTTTGATTGAGATAAAAGTCTAAAATTGTAGATGCTCTACTTGAGCCCTGTGAATCGGCAAAGCTGGATTTCAGTATTAGCAGCTCTGAAACTGGATGCTCGCCGTGAAGAGAGAGAAGCAGCCTCTGCTGCTTCTGCTGCAATACAATGCATAAAAGCTGCTCTTCCTGAATTCACCTTTTCATTTCATCATTATAACTTATTAAATGCATCTAGTAACCAGAAAACCTGTAAAAGCAATTCCCTTTGGCATATCCTCTCTTAACAGTGCCCACCACCTCCTAGTGCTATGGGACGTGTAATAGCGCAGTGGAAATTACCCGTGATTCCCCCTTTCCTGCAGTTTTCTTTCTTGCACACTACTTATGGCACCACCCAGAAACTGTTTAAATCCAAGTGCTCCCAGGCTTTATCTTACACATGCAGGGAGGCAATATAAAATACTCTCTTTGTTGTTGAAAGCAGAGCTGTTCGATCTTTATTTATAGAAATAGTATTTTGATTATTCGTGAGTCATGACTTAATATCTGTTATGAAAAAAAGGGATGACAGACAAAAATCCCATGTTCTGATTTGGCTGATTCATGTCCCCACAGGTTTGTTTGCACTCACTGAGCCAAACCAAGAAGTTCTCTGGTGGAGCCGTCCCTCTTCCCCATGCAGACATGCTGAAAAGCACAATTTGCATCTGATAAAATATTGAAACCAATTATTTACTCTCAGCCTTGTTTTGTATTAATGGAGACTACTCTCATTAAAAACTTATAATGCTGTAACTACCCTGGCACACACGCCCCAATTATCCACCTGCAATGTGGACAGTGAATTGCACTGGTAAAATTCTAGTCAGTCACTGGTTAGTCACCCAAAACTCAATCCATGGGAGAGAATAATACCCATCACACCTCAGATCATCCTCATCCTAAATCTCAGCATACAAGCACTTCTAGAGTGCTTAGCCCACCTCCTCTATAGGATGAGTGAGAAAGTCAATACTGTCTTGTAAAAAAATAGATTTCTTAGCAAGTTTGCCAGCTGAGACTGTGGGTGTGGAATTTGTGTTCCACCAGAAGCAAAGCTTCTCTCTCAGGGCAAGCTAAACAAACACATTTGTAAGTTCATGTAAACTTCATCCACAGCAAAGGAGGAGCCAAAAATAACAGGCTCCATTCCAGCCTCGCAGATCTCCCTTTCTACAATTTTATTCAAGTACTTAGCTCTTCCTCAATTACTCCACTAAACGAGGCTAAATTTTACACTGAGCTGCACAATTATCCCATATTATTTCAATAGGTTCATATACCTATAATGTTCTTCTTGGACAACTTCATGAGCATCTCATATTTCAGAGGGAGTAGACAGACCTTATACAGGCTGAAAAAAAGGCTTGTTTTCTTAAGAGTAGCTTGTGATGTAACTATGGATCCTGCTATTTTAAATTCATTCCGAATACTGCCTCATTATTAAAAAATGCAGAGCAAAATACAGAGCACTAATCCTGCTTAAACACAGCCCATCTCTTGGGTCAAACTCAGATACTCATTCCTACAGTCAGGTTTCCTTTCCTCTTTCCCCTTCCCTCCCAGACCAGGATCAAGAAAATTCTCCTCGGAAAATGCAGAGACAGGATTATCACACCTTTCATCTACAGTTAACCATCATTATACTAACCAGCGCATCTTCCATGCCTGCACAAGCATCTGCTAAAACTTGAAACTCTCTTGAGGGTATCTCAATTACAATCACGTTATTTCCACACTGTGTCCATTGCAAGAAGCACACAATTCCCTCTGACTGCATGACATGTTGCCAGGGGTATTTTATTTGAGACCATCTGCCATTAAGATGGAAATGACTGGGGAAACATATTTTAGCATCAATGTGCGATTGCAAAGCAACAGGCTGGGGTGGAACATGTCTCGTGCACAGTTGAAATGGAGAAGTAGCAGAGACACAGACCTCTGAAGATGTGACTTGTAGCTGTCTGTGCACAATGTATTTCATTGGGACAATATATTAGTGACTGCATCAGTGGACAAGGGAAGAGCAATGGATGTCATCTATCTGGACTTCTGTAAAGCCTTTGACACAGTCCCCCACAACATCCTGCTCTCTAAATTGGGGAGATACAGATTTGA
>VZTL01014182.1:2096-17256 GCA_013400535.1 Scopus umbretta
ATGCAGTCATGCATAATTTTGTTCCAGTCTTCTCCAGTAACTATTCTGAAGAGTACAGTAATAGCCTTGCCAGCTGATGAAAAATTTGCATGTCTGTTTTAAAGAATAAGAGAGAGAGAGAGATCATTTCACGTCCCAGAACTAAAATGTTGGCAAGAAAAAATGCAAATCATTTCTATTTTCTACCGTTCTACTATTTAAAACTGAAAATAGTTAGAGTATTATTTGAATGAGCTCATTGAATTATTTATTCCATGACTTAAGATATAATAACTGAACTTTAGCTCAGACACAGGTCTGAGTATTTGGCTCATTTTATCAACGAGGAACAGCAGACTCAGGGCCAGATCCTATCTCCTGTCTCCATTCTCTTCCTGAAGTCTGATGATGCTATTGATTGGGAAATCTCCAGTTAACAGCCAGTTCACAGAACTGTCCCCTCTCCGTATCAGCCTGGTATATGAATCCTGTTCCTGGGTGATGCTGATAAGGTGTAGTAGGTACACTGTGTTTCAGCAGCTTGCGGCTAGTGCAGTGCTGCTTTGAAGCATTGTCTAGCTAGCCTAATGAAGAACAGCTCTCAGTCTGCTCTGGGCTGGATTGGGTGTCATTTGGTCCAATGCACAAAAACTGCAAAGATGGCTCAGTGCCTCCTATCAGAAATTCTGTTTAGAGCTCTTCAGTGAGACCTGGGGACTTGTCTGGTTTTTACCATGGATAAACTCCTACCTAGCAGAATGTGATTTTTTTTTGATTGTTTAAAGAACATCCCCATGAGATAGTACACACTGTACCTGTTAATGTTCTCTCCATACTTCACTGTCCCAAATAAAACCACTCCAGCAAAAGCATAACAAAGAAGCAGTAAGAACATTCCCACTATGATGAAGAAACTCTTGTACATGCTGACAACCACAGTCAGAAGTAGCATTTTTAGTGTCACCTGGAAGGACAGAGAAAAAGCAAACCATGATGCCATTCAGGAAAGCAGAGATAAAAGGGAAAAGAGACTTAATGCACTTGCCATTTTGGCAATGAATTCTTTACACATATACATTAATGGACGAGCCCAGTGAAATAGTACATTATGAATCTGATTGGAACTGAACATTTTGTGTCTTTCTCTGAAATTCAGTGTGGTTTTTACTTCTTAAAGAGATCAGCATATCTGCCTTATTTTCAAGGTCAAGATGGTGCTCCTCAAAGAGGATGTATAGGATAATACAGCGTAGGATAATAGAGCAATGATACAGCATAAGCTTAACTGTAATGTTCTAGGATCAGTATACTCCAGAAGTATCAAAATTAGCATTGCATGAACAGTGGTGCAGTACACTACTTTGGGCTTATCTGAAAGCGCTGCTGTTAGGTGGAAATCACAGACACTGCAGTCTACCTAAAGAAACGGGTTGATGTATAGAGAAGGGGATTTCCTTAAGATGAGCACAGCTTGATCAAATTAGTTAATTTCTCACACAAGTTGGCCAAAGAGCTTAAGAAGAAAGCATAATTTTTGAAATTACATAGGCAGTAGGCCTAGATAATAGGTACTACTTTCCCATGCATGCATATTGTACATTTTACTCTTGATAAAGTTATTGCTCTAGATTGTCCTAACACCCTTAAACACTTTGGATGCTATGGAAAATTCTCTTTAATGGGACTGAGGGTAGCAGTTTTATTTAGACTCTTACCAAACTTATAACTCCTGCTGACTTCTAGCTATCACATTGCTTAACAACAAATAAATCAGTGAAACTGATGCAGCTCCTAACATGAAAGTACAAATGGGTAGGTTAAAACCTTGAAAAAACTTTAGAATCAATCAGAAAGCTTTGAAGACAATCACTTGTCTTGGCTGCATAGAAGAAGCAAGGATTCTTCATTTGACTTCCAGGGCTTTACAGGCTCTGTGTAGTTTGACTGAAGGAAAACTTTTTATCTTTACTGAACAAACCCTCTGACTTACTGTTCTTAACCCCAGCAACCCAGTATGGCAGCCTTTTTATCACATTTACTTTACTCTGTCAGACTTCACAGAAAATGTCTGAATAGTCTAAAAAGTTCTACAGCAAGAGAATGCAGAATGTCACCACTTGTTAAACCACTGTGTTTGTTGTCTGCCTATGCTTATTCTGCCACCTGATTCTCAATTAGACCAGAGCAAATCCAAGCACAAAAGAAATGTACACTTTAGAAGTGACTTGCTTTGTCGCCATCTCAGTGTTTCCAGAAGAATATCTTGGCCCAGTGTTTTTTTACATCGGTCAGAAATCCTGTACTGCGATAAGACATACATTGTAGAGACACAAGACACAGACCTGCACTCTGGAGGAAGAAACTTCTGTAAGATAGCACTAGCATAACAAGATGAGTGCATCAACCACCACTCCACTAGTCTCACAGAGGAAAATAAGTAAATAGCATGCATATCACACCACACTGAAATGGCAAGACAGAAAGTGGCACAACGTATGTTCAGAGTTTTAGAGAGCATTTTTTAAAAAACTGTGTGGTATTGCAGTTGCACTTTTTTTTGCAAAAAAAGCAGGTTTTCCAGTAACCATAATATAGTGCTATTATACAAGATACCTAAAATCCTGACATTTCAAAGACAGTGTGTAAGATTGGAGATTGCTGCTTGAAGTCTCCTGTTTCTTTTGGCATATAAAATAGAGCCATGCAGAATGTGCACTAGAGATACATAGCAACTAGTCCTCTAATCTATACGTGAGCACTGCAACGGCTGTAGTTCCTAATTTATACTTACGTGCTTCCCACAAATTGAGAAAAACCTGAAGACAATTACACATGCCCCCATCATGTATGTGTACGCATTCTGGAACAGAAACACAGAAGACTTAATGCATTGTCCCCCAGGGATCTCATGGAAACATCAGGATAATTGGTCTTTTAATAATGTAGGGCAGTTGCCATACGAAATATGAGAAACCACAAACTAGTAGCACCAGTATTTCAGTAACAGTGGAGCAGTAAGCAGCTAACAGAAGATGCTCTACAACTTCAAAACCACTAACCCAACCTCCACACACATCAAACCAAAAACCTGTCCAGCAGCCCCAGTCTACTTGTCTAGGCAGCTGCTGGCTTACAGAAACTCCTCAGGCTTTCCAAGCTACTCAGCAGCAGGGAGCAAACTGTGGATGTCAGGGCAAAACAACTAGCCACACAAGACAGGTTTTCCTCCAAACAGAGGCTGGGGCAGACAAGAGAAAAGCCCCCAGCCATTTTAGGGTGGTGACTTCCACAACTTGTGATTGGTGACAAGCATTAACTATTCCTTCTCCTTCCCTCATAAGTAAGGGAACCGACGGTTTAGCCAACTTTAAAAAAACAGGAAGAGATGGAGGGAGAGCTGATTTCCTCCCTTTCCTCCATGCCTTCTTGGATTAAACATAGCCCCTTAAACAAAACCAGTGGGGTTTGGGACAGATTGTACTATTCAGCAATTTTGAACCTATGCCTTCTTCCAGTCCTCTGTTCCTATCTGGATTTTGTGCATTGCCTCTTTCTTCCTTGCTGCTCATTAGGCTGCTGTTGGCAAGAGCTCTCAGTCTCTTCATGTTCCTTCCTTTCCTCACTCAGATCCCTTCCACAGACTTCAGTTTATTACCACATTTACAGACTCTGTCTCCTAGCAGACAACTTTTGCACTTCATCGTTGCTCAAAACCAAGGATTCCTTCTTAGCATCACGCTTAATTTGTTTCAGCCATACTTCAGCCTTATTAAACTCCCAAGGGTTTATCTGGATGTACAGCAGTGATCCTACTGCTGGTCCTTAGCAGATAAAATCAAGCTGAATCATTGAAATTGTATTTTGTCAATCTTACCAGTAAGGCGAAATGAAGTATCACCCATATAACTCCAAGAGATGTTACTAACAGATCATACCGATTTCTTCTGCTTTGCCAGAAGCCCGAAGGTGACATGGCAATAATCTTCATTGTGACCTATGGATAAAAACAATTTCTCAGTTATACAGAAGAAAATGGTTAATTCTTACTATAAGAACCTCTGAAATGTTTGATTGAGTTCATCTTACAAGTGTTTTCTAACAACCAAGGGCAGCTTTCATGTCAGCTAAAGGTTCCCATGAAGACAACAAGTTAGGCTGCTAGATTAACTGGATCATATAAGCTTCCGATAGATGAAGGAAAGCTGGTACTTGTGGAAGACCACAGATGACTGAGATGAGGGGATGAGCAGTATCCTTGGAAGTGTCTCTCTCCAGCAAGTATCGAAGGAGTGTAGCTGATCATCTCAGACTGAATGCTTAATGTATAGATTGCTGAGGTGAATGTGGGCTTAAGATTTCTAATAGTTAAGCAAGTTACGAAGTTAGAAAACTATAATATTGATAATGTGTAGCTAAAAGAGGTAGTAGTATGCTATCTAGCTGTCCATAAGCAGGCTAAAATCCATAAGCACATTTGAACTCAAGAATACAGTTGTGTTCTGTAGCTCCCATATTTCAAATTAATTAAAAAGCATTTCTGTATTGCAAGTATTTCTTGCTTTAAGGAATAATCTGTACTCAGTACCATCTGTACTCAGCAGCATATAAGAGAAGAGAGCTAAGAACAGTAAAGGCAGTACATTTTACAATGCTCCTGGTAAAAAACAGCAACCAAAGTGCTTGACATTTCCAATACAGGCAATAGGAGTGCAGGCAGGAAGCTTAAGAATAGATACTGGTAAGAAATAGTCACAACAGCTAACAGATATCGAGGTAGGGTGATGCAGGTAGAGGGGACACCAGAGAGTTTCTCATACATAATTTGTATCAAATCTCAAAGCAAGTCAAGAGTTACTATATAAAGGCTATAAATGTCAAGCATTCATTATATAATTCTTTCCATCCCACTTTGCAACACTGGCATTTAGGAGGATTCTTTACATTTCTGAAACATAAACTGTATATAAAGGGACATTAGTTTGATGTAAAAGTCTGATTTTCCAATTAGTTTTTTGCCATATAATGTTTTCTCAAGGCTGACTACAAAATGAAGAATATGATCTATTAATTTCTGATTATCATTTGAAGTACCTGAAGGTATCTTGCCTCACCTCTATCCAGTCAGCTGAGATGCCCTGAATTATTGTAGATAGATGCATGGGGCTGTCAGGGATGACAGCAGTCAAGCATCAAGATGACAGTCTTGACCTGCAAACATCCCTGCCCTTCCATGGCAGCTAGTGGAGGTAAGGAGAGATCAGCTAGGGTACACAAAAAAGCTTTTGATGCCTTCAGTTATCCAGGCAACTGAATCTCACCCTACATCTTCCTTGATCATAGTGACAGCTTAAACACCTACCTCACATGTAGAATTCAAACACCTAAGTTAGAGGTGTTTAAATCTTGCACTGGATACCACACCAGACAAACAAAAAAAATCACATCTTACTTTATTTTGTGATTATAAGTGTGGCAACAAAAGTGAGATCTCCAAATTCTTCCCGTTCTTCTATAGCCCATATACTTATATGAGCAGTACAGATTTAAGATCGAATCAGGAGTCCTTAGACTGGACACAGCGCCATTAGCTACGCAGAAAGCTTTGGCCTTCCTCATGGACCATGTCTGCTAATGGTAGCAGACCATGTACATAGCAGACGCTGTAACCAGACTGTGCTGCATTAGCGCCAGGGCAGAAAGCTGCTTCCTCTGTCCATAAATTGTGTGCATTCACAGTGTGATAGCTAGCCTGTTGAGACAGTCAACAAATTTTTCTTGGCTCTGACAAAGTTCCTTTGAAATTCTAGAAGTGTATTTGTTTCCCCTGGCAGAATACGAGAAAACAGTATTTCTAAAGACATAGTTACTAGGTAAATTAAAACCTGCCTGAGTATGATACGAATCAAACTTTTCTGTGTTTGCTCAGTCTCTCAAGAGATACTGATTTCTCCTGGGTAGGGAAAAAAGAAGCAACAACACGGACATGCTCTAGCTACTGCTGCTACAAGGTATTCAGTTCATTGTTTATTCACCACTGCTGGCAAAACCCATCACTGGAACATAGGAACTGTCATACTGAATTAGGGCAGTGGGAAACATAGTCTACTATCCTGTTTCTGATAGTGGTCAGTATCAGCTATTCAGAGGGGACTGAAAAGAAAAATACTCAACCACAAACTTATAAAAGAATTATATTCTAACCTAACCACAGAGGAAGCATCTTCTTTAACCTCATAAATGTGTGCTTTGTTACACTACAGATATCCTTATACATAAAAAAACCCCAACCAACCACTTTCTAAAATGTGTTTAAGTCCTTAGATTCCAGTCTTATGAAAACAGGCTAATTACACCTTGCACAGCTGGTTGTGGTGACAATTTTCTCAGCTAGAGAGCCGTTACCACACAGGATCCAGATCTGTGCAACAAAAGATAGACAATACTGGAATTTGAGACAGTTTATTAAAAGGTATTAAAATGAAATATGGTACTTAAAAAAAGCAAGACAAACCTGAAAGAGGTTTGATGATGTCACAGCTACAGAATAGTGGGAATTAATGCACCCTGTTCCAAAGGACCAGGCAAAATATAAATGGATTGAGCAGAATTTCCATGACACAACACAGACCTTGTGTTGTACAGAGTGACTTTAACCTGAGATTTCTGCAAGTAAAGGGTTCACTGAGTTCACCAAAACAAAAGTTGAAATGCTCAGAGTTGAATATATATAAAAGGACACAAAGCTCAAGGTGGTGGAGAAGTATAACAAATTAAAAGTTTATTCCTACAATACATGTTTAAAGACAAGTGACATGGAGAGCCACAAATGTACATGTTCAGAAATAAAAGCCATAGTGAAGAATAAGACAACATCCCTAAAGTCAACATGAAAACTAGTCTTAATCTCAAGAAGACATAAAATATATTACTTTACCTCAAGGACAAAAATGAAGGTGAAAACAACAGACATTGCTGCTAAAGGCACAGTCACCGGATCTGCAGCATCCCACTGAAATGCAAACAAAATCCATTCACAGAAGAGTAGTTGTTAAACAGAACTAAATGCCTCTTCTTTGCCTTAACTCTTCTTGCAGGTTTTGTTAATAAATAGATTTCACTTTAAAATATACTCAGACAGGAATAGCATCTTGGCGTATTCTTCTCTCACAGATTTACAGCTTAACAGAAAATTAAAAATAGTGGACCAGACTACAAAAAGGCAGAAATTGACTCAGTTCCACAAGTTACAATTAATCTACAGTGATCTGTGCCAACTGAGATTGCTAGATCTAGAAATCATGTTTCCCTACATTCATCACAGTAATGGCTCAACTGATCGTTAATTTGTATTAGGAAACGTGTAACACATGCTGTACTACTATAATGAAATGCTTAAAAGAAACACAATTACCTTAACTGATAACAGCACAGACTGGGCCAGAACAAGTACAGCAATAGTTCTCTTAAAAAATGGATGCTGAGTTATGTCATACATCTTAGCTCTAAAACCATCGTTATCTGAAAAAGAAGGAATTCGAGGAGGAGAGTTAAAATACACAGTGGTATTTTTCCCCTATTTCTTGACATATTTTCCATGTTCATTAGTGGCAAAATAATCCTTTACCAGTTTCAAAACACATCTCTAATTTTCTGCTACAATTTTCTATATCAAATAGGGCTTCTGAACATATAATTTCAAATACTGAACACTAGTGTTGCATGAAGGCTTTGGTACTTGTAGGGCAAGTGCATCATTCAACTGCTGTCAGGTTAATACATTCCATTCATATCATTAACAGCCAACTGCAAACATGTTTCATTTAGAAATTCAATTTTTCATTAAGGCTTATCCTAAAACCATCGAAGCACAACCTTTTTTGGGTTGATTTTAATAGCCTTATGCAGAGATCTGTAGTTGGAGCCTGTTTCCACATTAACTTATGCACAACCTCCTAGTGGCCTCACGATTACAATTTTAATTTGAATCGCAGACTCCTGGGGAATTATGAACACTAGGGCTCAACATGAATAAAATCAAAATATCTTTGATACCCGGACGAGGTGGGAGATGAAGAGGTTGTGCTATCTTCAGTCTGCTTTTCAGATCTTCCCATCGTCTCTGATCTACAGTCAGTAAAGCTGTCCCCTTAATAAACAAAGAGAAGCGTATAAAGCTTTTGTCATATAAAAGCTTGAACGTTTAATCTGTAAACATGAAAACAACATTCTCTTTGGTGCCTGAAATAAAGTTACATACGCAACTCTCCTTAAATAACACACTGTTTGGATAAAGGAGTCAAAGTATCAGCCAGTACTCAAGAGGATTTCTGGATGCATTAGCTG
This sequence comes from Scopus umbretta, assembly GCA_013400535.1. NCBI lineage: Eukaryota > Metazoa > Chordata > Aves > Pelecaniformes > Scopidae > Scopus > Scopus umbretta. Next base: position 10,419 of record VZTL01014182.1, read on the forward strand.
TGAGTTTCTGGGACTAAACTCAGCAGGCACAGTTGTTGCTCTTTGTGGCAGCAGCCCAGTGTGGGCAGTGAAACACTGCAGGAGGTCTTCCATTTGACTGAACATCATTTGCCAGGAAGCACTGGAGTGGCCAATTTTGTCTGGACTTTGCTGCAGGAAATCCTGCAGCTCATCAGTGCCACTGCAGTTTCTTGGGGAATGAGCCCTCTAGAAGACTGCTGCCACTCTCCACAGCTCTTCTGCTTGGGGTGTAATTGAAATAAAATAATAGCATGCTATGAATCTACAAGAGCTGTCCACAAAGGAAGCACAAGGAGAGGTGGAGGTACACCTTTAGTACCTCCACTAGTACTTGTGGTTGGTGGTAATGTGTGTAAGTGTTTTCATAACATAGGAAGAAACAAGCAAACCTCAAACAGAATTCAACATTATTTAAAATGACCTTCAAAACAAAATGAGGCCCTTATCACTTCAGAGAACTGTAAAATCTCATGGAAGGAGTCTGGAGTTATGAAAACAAGTGAGACCTTTTCAAGGTAAATGTCACAAGCCTGCATCCCAGACACTCAGCTGCTCCCTCAGTCAGCATGGAGCCGCACTGAGCTGGGTGAGGGCTGGTGTGAACTTTGGGGCTTGCCTTGGCATTGGCTTGTGTAGGTGCTGGAACTGTGGCTGGCTGTGCGACTGATAAGGTCAGAAGAGCTCCCTCTCAGGGGACGTATCTCTTCATGGAGCTGCGTCCCCAAATGGCACCCTGGGAGGAGATGCCTTCCAACAGGATGCACACAAAATGACAGATGTAAGGATGCCTTACATTTAAGGACGCCCCAGACCACACCATTTAGAAAAGCTTAAATTAAAGGGCAGCTCATTCACTCAAATGAGCGTGTCTGGTTCATATTCTTGGAGAGCTTTCACCGCAAAGAAGAAAAAAAGGTGGCAAAAAAAGTGAACCTTTGTAAAATTTAGAAACAGTGATGTCAAGTTGCTCTGTTTCTCAGAAACTACCTCTTCCACCAGTGGGATCATTATAAAGCGACCACAGAGCAGAGCCCCGTGAGTGGGACTACTACTGGCGGAGCTGCATTTGCATTTGGACTTCAGCTCCAAACTGCCAGATAATATTTGAGTCGATCATGTCTTCACTGCCAACTGAACACACGGCACTTGGGAGCTGCGACAAGTGATGCACAGGGATTGTGAAATGGGTGGTGGTGGAATGCTTTGGGCTACTGCCCTGTTGCTGGGACAGCTGAGGACCCAGCCCAGAGCCCCCTGTGGTACTTCCCAGTCCAGCGTCTCGAGGCCTGCAGCTCCGACAGCTCACATGAAATGCTATGACATATCTGAAAATGATTTGTGGTTTGTTTTTTTTTGTTTTTTTTTTTTTAGAAAATTGCTCATTCTCATGTAAAATAGTTCATTCAGTAACTCTCTAACTCTGACCCCCCCCCCACCAACTCCTGGCACTGCTCTAACCATGGATCATCCATGAACTTTCTAAAGCCAACATCTACTTAAAACACCAATAGTTTGGCCAGTTTTACGAAAATGCAACCTAACCTCACACAGGGAACTGTTTTGCTCTCTTCTTTCTGGACTAATTGCTGGCCTTCTGTCTATCTTGCTTCACTTTTTTTCCTGGCCATTTCTTCACTGTACTTGAACATTGATTGGGCTGAGAGTTTTTCCCCCACTGCCTAATTAACCAACATATTTATCTTTCCAACTCAAATCTGCAAATGCTTTCTTCTCCCTATAGTAAATACATTAAAAGTAACAGGTATTCAAGAAAAAAGAGAGAAAAACAAACATTACATGTCACAGCAGCTACCTGAGATTACTAAGAAACTGAAGAAGCTGAACCAGATGACATTATTCATGAATGATTTATACTGGCTGTATTTTTAGTATATGTAAATTTTACAGAAATATGGCATGATGTGCCTGTTCAGTGTAATTTACAGTGTAATTTACAGGGAACTGTTATTAGCGAGTAGCTTTTCTGATATTCAGACTAACCCTTTCCCTGTATTCAGATATGGAATTGAGGGACTAGAGCATTCATATCTGAAAAAGTGGCTGTAGTTTGAGGAAAACACAAGCAGAGAAAACCACCCAAAAGGATAAACGTAAAAATCAGATAATTTTCAGAAAATAATGAGAACCCTAATTTCAGGCCCTACACCTCAGACTTTCACATTCACACTTGCAGCTCATGCAGGGGCAATCCGGGCTAAAATGAATTGTTTATCTCCTGTGATCACAATCCTCTACAAGCCTCATGGTCACACCTTCCTGTTCCCTCTCATTCTGAATCACAGTGAACATGAACAAACTTTCAGTTTCCACATGAGTTCAAGCTGTCCTGTGTCTTTAAAGCTGCATATCTAGGAGGAGGGAATGAAATATGAATCTGATACACAGTCACATATAATTAAGGGTATTTTTTCCTGGTTCATGTTCATATTTTAAACCTTAAAAAAAAAAAAAAGGTGAAAGATTTACGCTGATATTGTGGATAAATCACTTCAAAAGTAACCTGTAGGTTGGCCCAGATAACCTTATTCCATAGTTGACAGTTGACTACACAGATGAATAATGAGTTATGAGTTAATGACATCTCACTAATTTGTGAAAGAAATCTCGCAAGCTGCCTTTGCAGGAGACAGGCTGACACAGTGAACTTGATTGTGTGAGTGACTCCTATGGAAAGAGTGGGAACTAAGGACAAAAACACTGTCTAGGAGATTGACAGCTCTTAGTAAGATTGGGCCTATTGTCACAAAAACATAGTAAAAGTCATACTAGTATAAGGGCAAAGATACAGTTCCTCTGGTACCTTTTTTTCTTATGACAAGAACCAAAAGTAGATGACTGTAGGTGTAGCAAAGCAACTCAGAGCAGCAACTGGCTCCTGATGATTCTCAGTTGCCCACAGAGCTGTCTTAGAATTCACGGCAGACACATTCAATGTAATTCAGATGCAAAACTAAAGGGGAAACACCACATGCACCACACCTCAATGGGGTAAAGGAAAGATGTTTGATCAGCCATGATCGAAAGCTATTTAAGAGAGAACTCTGTAATGTGATATTTCTTCTTCTTGCCTACACTCGTGCCTATGAACAGGTTTTTGAGGAAATCAACCTGCGTGGAAAGTGTAAAGGCAAATGAAGAAATAATTTATATGACAGAAATGCTCAGCTAACATCTCAATAGAGTTTGATGTACTATCATGTACGTGACAGAAACATACATAGGTAAATACATCATAGCTATAGAAGAATAACATTAAAATAAATTTTAAATTTTAAATAATATTTTAATTACCTGTAATTTAAATAAAATGACTTAATCTTTTTTTTTCAAGACTTGCTGAAAAATATTTTGTATTCATCAGTGTAAGGCTGACACATTTGAAGGAAAAGTAATATTACACAGCTGATCAAGAATGGACAAAAGCATCTATAAAAATCCAATGGAATTCTCATACTGGAGAAATGTCAGCTTTGTTAATTCACTAGTCAAAACCTAGTGAATATGAAAAAAAAATGAATAGCATATTGCTCCTTGTTCTTTAGAACAAGTATTGTAACAGTATTTTAAAAAGAATGATTGTGCTTTGTCTCACCAAAATTACACTGGAGTCACACAAACATAAAAATACCTTCTGAACAGCAGATGTTTCAGGCTGTTTATTTGGCTTGCAAACCTGCTTGACTGCTATTCATGATGCTTTCCTTGCCCACACTGGACACATGGTAGTCTGCTGCTCAGCTCCCTTCCAGAAGGACTGGAAGTGGTTTCCTTGAAGGGCAAACTCAACAGTTGTGTTTGCTACAGAGTTTGGGCCAGGGCCATAGTAGGGCAATGGCCAGCACCCAGTTTGTCTCCAGCAACAGCACACTGGGTTGTCTTGCATCCCCAAGCCCCAGAGTGCACAATCATCCTTTCCTTCCAGTGCCATTAGTGATAAAAATATCACGCTAGCTAGCTGCAACACATATATCTCATTACTTTTGGAACTTTGAACTGAAACATGAGAAAAAAAAAAAAAATCTGCCACAGGGGCATCAAAAGAGGCTCAGAAAAAAAAGTCAGATTAAGGGCTGTGCAGTGTGTATGTGGCAGTCTCATCCAGAGGATGCTATCTTTAACAACTGTAGGCATGAGCTGCTCTGTAACAATTCATCTGGGGACAGGTTTTTCTACTTCTCAGGGTAATCCGCAAAGCCCATGTGAACTGCAGTTTCTTCCTAGAACACTAGCTATTTTTTTGTCTGAGTGATGGACAATTAATTTTACAAGGCACTCTGCTGTTTTCCAGGAAAAAGCCACGCAGCTTTACTTTGGATCTGAAGTACTGCAGTTGCAGGGCTTTAACGAGACCCCTGAGCTGTAACACGTGCAAGCGTAACATGTCTTTTTACCTGCCACTGCATGTTTGCCTACATCAAACTAAACCAGCAGAATCTGGAGCATCTGTACATACGTTGTGCTTTAGGTTCAATCTCCATCTGGCATCATGGCTGCATTGTAAATAAACTCAGACAGCTTTAAAAAAGTGTGTGACGGACTGTTATCATCTTAGGCTTGAGTTTTGTAGCAAATATGGATCAGGTGTGCCTGAAGCCATACTGGCACGCTTGCAGAATGTAAGATTGGTAAGTCAGTCTTAAAGGCAGTCTTACCAGGTAATGTAGACAGTGTCATATCAGTTTCAGGTTGCTTACAGAGCCAGTTCTACACACAATAAACCACCTCACTCGGTACCTTGTTTTCGTTGAAATTAGCGATGACAACTCCAACAAAAAGGGTCAGTCCAATCATGCAGCCAAGGAATACAAAAACATGAATGTAGATTCCATGGATCTGCATAGACAAAAATAAGATTAATTGCTAAAACAAATCAAAGTATGTGTTCTAGCATTCAAAGACTGTGATGTATTTCCTTACCGGCCCAACGCGATGAATAATAACATCTCTGACTTCCACCCAGCCTTTTAATGAAAGAACTTCGAATAGTGCCAGCATTGCGTTCCCCACATTGTCGAAATTAAAATTCCGAGGATTTGCCCTGAAATGCAGTATACAAATAGGTATAACTTCAGCAATAAAGTTGTTCTATTTGTTACCTTGATTCTTCATAGTCCAACTAACATTTAAATACCTTGCAAAGTTGGTGTGAAAGCCTCTGAATAATAAAATAGCAACAGCAATGTTGTACAAATATGTACAACATAATTTTTTTTGATCCCTACATATGTTTTATTTTGTTACTCAGAATCTGATTCACAGTAATAAAGCTTATAACATGTTGCTGCATTTTAGTGTTTTTGTCAATTAAATTAGCAAAATACAGCATTCATCAAAAAATGGATCTGATGGCATTGGCCAGATTCTAAAATAAATTTACCTGAAGGAGACCAGTCTCAAACGCACATAAATGCTTCGGACTCCAATGTCAGCGAGATTGTTTAGAAGACATTGTTTCTTATTTCATTATAATTGGGAACCAATGGTCTAAAGCAAAACTTACTGGGAGGACATCACCTTTTCTTGGCCTTCCTATACCATATACTCTGACCTTCTGTATCAGTTGAGATTCAAGAGGATGTTTCCAGCTGAACATTAAAAGTACCCCCTTTGGGCTAGGTTAGCACATTGCTTTGCCTCTACAATCTGACACAGATAACCCAAGGAGCCCAATTAATGTTCAAGAATTTATAAGGTAAATAGTTGTAATCTAGAAGAATTGTTAGCTCTTTGGTGCTTCTGAAAAATCCAAACATTCACTGAAAAAGACAGCTCTCAGATGCAGATATTTCTTTTAAATGTGGTCTTTATACCGACAACCAGCTCTTGGAAATCTGGCCTGACACAGCCAACAGGTGGTATAAATGTCCTTGCAGTAAATAATTTTTCTGCAATAACAAAACATTTGCCAAAGTTATGCTGATTATGACAGTTTTTGCTTATTTCTGGATCAAGCAGAAGAGGATTGAATTTGCTTACTCGAGGAAGAATTTGTCTGAAGCACACAGAAACAAAGAGTTCTGCAGATGTCAGAGTTTCACTGACTGTTCAAATCACAGCATATTATTTCATTAGTGTAGGATGGCTCTGAATCTACCACTGCTGGTACATTCTTTAGCCATGCACATAGTTAATTAAAATAATTGCAGCTGTTTAGCTGATTTTGCAAAATGCCAACCAATTTAAAAATGTAAACAATTAAAAAGAGGTTTTTTTGCCTGTTCAGGTGTTGGGAAATATTTAATGGACTTTATCAGAATACTAATCATAAACATAATGTTAGCTCTTAAGTAATTTTTACTGCAATACTACACCAGATAGACCACAAGGATTCCCTCCTTCAAGGGAAACAGAATGAAGCTGCTAGCTGGCATGGCTAATGGCCATAGAAGAGAAAGGCTGGTTTTAGGCATGACTTGCTCATTGTTTTTTTGTGGGTAGCTGTAGGTAGACTGATTTTGGTTCTGTTGTTGTGATATGGCTCTCAGTATGTCTTCATAATAGTACTAAAGCACAATTAAGTGATAATCTTGGTTCAAGCCAATAACCGCCACTGTAATAATAATCATGTCTATGTCCTATCTAGGTTCAGTACCTACAGGTATTTTTTTCCTTTCTGCTTTATGACTAGAATAGCAGGTTAAGACTGGAAAAGTTTCATATTTCTGGCTTTTTACTAAATATACCAGAATTTTTACCCTTAATATTATGTGACTTACCATAAAACCCCTACATCAGTAGTTTAATGCCATGAGATTTAAGCCACATTCTACATGACAGCATCCTGGCTTGTATCGGG
>VZTL01014183.1:7757-20786 GCA_013400535.1 Scopus umbretta
AAAAAAAAAAAACAAACCCACACTTTGTCCCTCATGCTAACTGCTACCTCAGATCCTTGGTTATCTCTTCCTATTTCAGCTTCTTCGAAAGCCAGAAGCTTGGATCCAAACCCCCAAAAAGTAATTCCATATTTTCCTTTAAACAGCCATTCCAAGTACACTAACTGCACCAGACAGTCTCACCAGTGATGACTGATCCCATTCTCAACATCAGTATCAGAAACTGACTCCTACTTGTGCATGCCTTGAGGCACGAACCACGATTACTGATGGAAACAAGGATCTACTTAAAAGAAGACAGCAGTTCTAATTCTCCCTAATGTTTCTTTTTAAGATGTCTCATCATTAAAGTGGAACTGCCTAGCTGAGGACACCCTCCAAGAGGTACTACAGTTATCCCCTGCTGTTTGGATACTAGGTGTGACTGTATGCCACGTCCCTCAGTGGTGGCAGACAGCTTTGATACACATTTTGGCCAATGGTACTAATTAAATACAACGTTTCACAGTCAGGTTGGTTAATCTTCAGCTAAGAAGCATATGACACATAACAGAAACGAAAAGCAAAGATGAGAATTCAGTTTTGTCCCATTGTTTCCTGACTTGCGTACTTGCAGTCTCCATACAATTTAGAATAGTCTCCAGGTTGCCCTAATGTTATATATATTTTTTTCTGGCAACAGCTAGGGAAGCAACAACAATAAATTTTATATCAGTGACAAGGTTACTTACATAGGAGCGGGCATGCCAGTGCCACTGGAGTAAAACTTGTTTTCTTTCACCTACTAAAATTAGTGTCCTAAGTGCTCTTCCATATAGCATCATTACTGATCTGAAGAGAAAGTTTTATAGCAAGGACTTGTTTTTTTCTATAATTATGCTGTTTCCTTTCTGTTATTCTAACAGTAAATCTGTAATTTTAATATTAATCATAGAATCTGACAAAAATTTAGGTTGGAAAGGACTTCTAGAGTCACTAATTCAACCTTATGCTTCGAGCAGGGCTAACTTAGACATCAGACCAGTTTGCTGAGGGCCTGGTGCAGTCAGGTTTTGAAGACCTGCTGGCTACAACCTTGCTAATGCAGCCTTGTATTCTAGTTAACCTACAATGGTGAACTTCCAATTTGTATTTAGATTGCTGACAGTCAGGACCTCTAGTTACTTCTTTGCAGATCTACTACCTAGACAGCCAGTCCCCATCCTACACTGCTGCATGGGACTATTCTGTCCCAGCTGCAGGACTTTTCCTTCATTTCTGTTCAATTCATGAGCCTCCTGTCATCAGTTGCTTGTCTATGTATCTCTGAATGGCATCCCTGCCCTCCAATGCATCAAACACTACCCAAATTACTGTCATCCACAATCCTACTAGGCATGTATTCAATCCCATTGTCCAAGTTGTTGATGAAGATGTTAACAGTATCAACCCAAGTATGAACCCCAGAGGAACACTATTAAGACTTTGAACTGTTGACTGCCACTTTTTTTTCCACCCACTGGAAGCTCCAGGTATTCTACCCCCATATGGTATGGTATAATATATAATATGATATAATATAATATAATATAATATAATATAATATAATATAATATAATATAATATAATATAATATAATATACTGTTGCTGAACCACAGAAGGAAAAGATGGGAAGGAAGCAAAGAAACAATTTATCAGCTATACATGTGCGAAAAAGCAGTATTTTAAAGCGTTACCTATATCTTTAAGAACCATTCCATGATTTTTTCAATCCCTGATTCACTCATAGGAATTTTCTGGCATCTTTCTATCTTCATCCTTCTTCAGCTGATCTCCTTACAAGGATAATCCACGCATCCCTAAATGTATGGATTCCTCAAAATATGCATTTTGTTTAACAACAGGTAAGCATGGGTTTGGAAAACTGCAACCAGTCAGACAGTTTAAGTAGCCAGGTAATCTTCCCTGGTGTACACAACAGACAAGGCTATTTCCAACACCACCTTCTCCTTTAGAAGCCGTCTGCTACAAATTGTGCACTAAGGTCTATCGGACCATTTTCAGTCTCACTGCAGGAGAAGGAACTAAGCTCCTTGCTAAGTCTTCTTAGCAAGGAAACATTAGAACGCCTGTAAGTATCACTGCCTTGAACCAGATGCAAGACTCTTCATTCCCACTATTGTTCCCACAGTACTTACTCGCTAATTTATCATGACTTGATGATCAGAAAAATGAAAGGAAAAAATAATTTATTGTAAGGTGAGTAAATAGAAAAAAAAAGAACCCAACTTTGGTCAAATTATAGGTATCTGGACATTGGAATTGGAGAGTAAGAACACTCTTGTTTTTTATGTTTGTGCTACTGGGTTCAGACAGTGCAAAAGAGAAAACAGAAAAAGATGCCTGAAGGATGGCTGAAACTAGGATTTGGCAGTGGTCAGAGGGAAAGAACTGAGGTCACAATGAAAAGCTAAAAGGTGCAACAGGCATAATCAAGTCATAGATGCATACGTGCCGGTATGTGTATAAAATACATTATGTCACCATCACAAATTATTGTAGAAGATGAGAGTATGACAAATTCTACTATGGCAGTTTATTTATTCATTTCCAGAGAAAAAACATTAAGAGACTTTGCCAAAGCAAACAAACTGTAAGTGCAAATAGACTTTTAAATTACATTAACATACTAGAAGAACATCTGGTACAAACACTGTCAACTTTCCACGCATTCTTAGATAAGTATTTGTGGTTAGTGTTTCAGCTGCACTGGGCTTTTTTTCTTTTTAATTATTTTTTTAATGAACTATGCTCACAGTCCATAAATGCTCAAAGAATGTTCTCACAAGATAAATAATCATGAATAAGCTCTCAGGATAAGTTTCTCACCCCAAACACTGCTTTGCAGTGCATCTTCATCTTGAACTCCCTGATGTACAACTGTGCTGTTAGCTTTTGTGAAGATGGTAAGCAAGCTGTTTCTATACAAGCTACCAATTACTGCTTAGTCTTGACAAATCCTCTAATCCACTGGTAAAACAGAATTAAAACATGAAAATAAAATAATAATCCGATAACAGTGCAAAGTAAAACCATGAAGTACCTTTAGTAAAAATACCGAGCTACTACCAATGACCAGCACAAACTGGGCTGGTGCCCATAGCACAACAAAGAGCTGGAGGAAGGCAAACCATGTATCATCACATATTCCCAGATATGTATAGCCTAGATAGTCTGTGGTACTACTATTAGAAGAACATAATCAGAACACTTGTTATACATTGCTGAGATCAGCAGTATAGCCTTTACAATAACTCTGATGTAGCTTACATTCCAGTTGCTGACACAGACATTGAGATTGGCATAAATTTCTGCACCAATAAAACAGGTGGACTAAGAAAAACTTATTAAACTATCTCAGGTTTTTCTTAATTATAAGAAAGTCAGTCCATATTGTATCTTACAACAGTTTTTGTCTACTTTTTACAAGTAGAAACACTGAAGTTTTTTATAAAGAATGTTAATCCCAAACGAGGAACAACATTTGATTTTGCTATAAATACTTTGAAAATCCTGATTTCATTCTGCCACTGTGGTTTGGTGTCTATCAGATTGAAGTCAGGTCATTCTCATGGTGAATTTCAAATTTTTACTTTTTGTCCTTGTAGTACTGTTGGCAGGATCCTGCAAGGTCCCTACAGAATTAAAGTTATGCTCTGCTGAGTGATTTGTTGAGCCTGAAGTGTGAATTCCATAGTTTGCATGAATTACCTACACCTTTCAGGTCCCAGCTCCGCTCTTACATGCCAGTGCACATCAATCCCAGCTTGCAATACCCTGAATATTACAGTCCTTGGCCTATTCTGAACTGAGCAAAAACACTGTGCTAAAATACATGATGATTCCCCAGTGTCCACAAAACTTCATACTGGACTGAAAAGACAACAATTTAATTGTCCAACTGTTGTCAGGCAAATGACAAACAAAATCTACAGATACACAACATAAGGGTCATAACCATTTGCTGTTTTAAGATCATTAAGCTTCTGTTCCTCAAACATACAAAACTGATCAACATTTCATCATCATAAAATCATTATAATTTCAAATAATTTTTGTAGACTATAAAGATGAAAACCCCACCTTTGTTCCTTCCCTATTTATTCCGGAAAATGTATTCTATTCCTAAAATATACTGAAGTGCTTTATTGGTGACCTTAAGAGCTTAACACCTGCCCATACATAGTCCAAGGAAGTTCTGAAAACCCCCCTACAGAAGATTTTAAGTTTGGAAAATTCACATGTAAGAAGATACAAGATCCATATCTTCCATTAATAAATTTTCAAATGCAAATACATTGTTTATGCACTTATGCATTTCTCTATGATGTATTCTTATTAGAAGGTTTTATAGGTTGCATCTTTTATATGCTATTTTAGAAAGAAAAAATATATTTAAATATAACACACATTTACTGAAATAAAGAAAAAAGAATATTCTTCTGATGTTTAATGGATCAAGCTCTGCAGAATAGAAATATGTTACCAAAAAGTCAAAGATTCTTAGCAAGATAAACCAGGTTAAATTTGTCCTGGTTTCAGCTGGGATAGAGTTCATTTTCTTCCTAGTAGCTGGCATAGTGCTGTGTTTTGGATTTACTATGAGAACAATGTTGATAACACACTGATGTTTTAGTTGTTGCTAAGCAGTGTTTATACTACTCAAGGACTTTTCAGCTTCCCATGCTCTGCCAGGGGCACAAGGAGCTGGGAGGGGGCACAGGCAGGACAGCTGACCCAAACTGGCCAAAGGGCTATTCCATACCATATGATGTCACGCTCAGTATAGAAAATGGGGGGAGCTGGCCGGGGGGCAGCGATCACTGCTTGGGGACGGGCTGGGCATCGGTCAGCGGGTGGTGAGCAATTGCATTGTGCATCACTTGTTTTGTACATTATTATTATTATTCTTTCCTTTGCTGTCCTATTAAACTGCTTTTATGTCAACCCATGAATTTTACATTTTTTTTTTCCGATTCTCTCCCCCATTCCACTGGTGGGGGGATAGTGAGCGAGCGGCTGTGTGGTGTTTAGCTGCCTGCTGGGTTAAACCACAACAATGCTAAATATTGATACTCCTATGAAACATACTGGTGGTAGTAGTAAAGCAAAATCTGGCAAAGAAAAATTAAAACTATTGCTGATATGTATATGTCATGGTTTATTGCTATATTACCAATTCCCCATACAGGTGTTTGTGGGCTAGAGAGAGAACTTAGCCATAAAAGATGACAAGTGACTGATCCTGTAGCAGAGGTGCAGCTTTTCGTTACTCTTTCTTTCCTCCTGTGGTCATTGGATTTTAAAAGAAAAGTACATATTTTCCACCTTAAGGGAAAATAATGTTGCTTCACTAAAATGTTCCCTTGGGGGACACACACACCAGAAAACAGTGGAAAGTTTTCCTTAACATTTAAATTGCTGACCAACGTTACTAGTTACACCACATTTAAAGAGAAATGAGTCCTTCCGTGGCTATGCTGACTGTCCCATACCACCAGGAGATCCAAGAAACCGGTAGTGCCTGCTTATTTTCCATTTGCCACATGGGTTACTAAAGCAATTTTCAATTCACCCCCTTTTCTGAATTTAGTCTATGCCAGCTCCAGGACAGTAATACAGATTAGTTGCAATGACATATCAGAGAAGTTTCACCAAATACAAAGGTGCAAAGCTTATTAAATTTTACCTTTGCAGGACTATGCATGACCTGATGTAATTACGACTGTCAAGGTGTAAGACTGAATGGAAGAAATTTCAGTAAACCAACTTTCTGCTTTCTCAAGAAAAACAGATATACACAGATGATAAAAACCCACCCTCCTATAACCACAGGATTAATACAGTAGTTATCTACCAACATTTCCTCCTGCAAATGAAAAAAATTCCACATGAGCTTCTGAAGCAAAATACTATTCCTGAAATTTTCCATAAAATGGTACAAAGACAAAACAAAGTACAGTTCTATGGACATTATACTAGGTGGGTTTGCAGACTCAAAGAAGTTTCAGGAAATTTAAATAGATGCCACAACATGTTGCTTAACAGTTTGCACAACACAATAATTCGGACTAGATAACATATTACACAAGAGGAGTATTGGTAAGAAAGGCAACTTTTGCAACAGACACCGTGAGAGATTTCATCAATTGTCAGAATGGTACTAGCTGGGCAAGAGGTACCATATTAGGAAAAAAGCTTTTTATTCAAATTTTTGGTCCACTTTTCCATGACACTTTACTGCTTCCTTTTCATACTTTTAAATAGTATGTAATATTCTATTTGGTTTGTTATTAATTTGAAAAAAAGAACAGTTCTTCAACCTTGCTGTACTTTTAAATGGTTAAGTGGTACCAAGAGCCTCAAGAGGGTTTTCATTAAATAAGCATTTTAGGATTGACTTACCTATAAAAAAGTTTGAACTTGCTCGCTTTAAACAAAAAAATTTCAAATATGTTTGGATGTTCCTAAATTGTGTTTATATTCTAGGGAGATTATAAAAGTGTATGTGTGACACAATTATTGTTGTATATTACAATTAGACCAAAAAGTAGGCTGTTCTTGAGATTCTCTGCAAAGACTAATTTAACCTGTCTTATGTCACAGAATGAAAGACTGATGCAGGTTGACTTTTTTTTTTGTCCATAAATTTTACAAATATAAAATCAAGATGCCTTTTTTTTTTTGTTACACATTTTCTTTTGCACATTCAGATGGGAGAGAAAGAGACTTTGTTACTGTACTCATTTCAGTAAACTGACATATAGTTGACATGAAGTAACAAAGATTCCCTACCTTGATGGACTGACTGTAAGGTCCTATGCTAGCAGGTGCCCAGTGGGAAATGCTCTGTACATGCATGACCAGTTTTTCATCATGTAACACATCATCTGTTGCAATGTCGTAGTTATGTGCAAGGCAGTCAATGTAAAACAGTACTCCATCAGGTAATAGGGTTTCCACACATACTCTGAAAACACAAGGCAATTATTTTTTTTCAAACAGAAAGTTTGCTTGCACCAACTTTCAGCATTTATTTTCCATGGGTTTTTTGTTTGGATACTATGTTATGAAATTTGTCAGGAACAAAAAAAAGCTATGGTATCACAATAACCTGCTAGCATTTACACTGTTATGTCCCATCCAAACAATGGTCAACTTCAGACTTCCAGCAAGATAATTTCCATTACCAAGGAGCCAGTGGCTCATTTCCATTTAGTTATTTTTATAATGTGTATTACTTTTTTAAGAACACGTAAGCTTTTTTGTTAAAAAACCCTTGACCACACAACTCCGAAAATGCCAGAGAAGTGATGCTAACCAGTCTTCAGACTGAGTGTATCGTTGCCATATTCTTGGTTTCAGCTGGGATAGAGTTAATCTTCTTCCTAGTAGCTGGCATAGTGCTGTGTTTTGGATTTACTATGAGAACAATGTTCATAACACACTGATGTTTTAGTTTTTGCTAGGTAGTGCTTACACTAGTCAAGGACTTTTTTTTTTTTTCAGCTTCCCATGCTCTGCCAGGTGCACAAGAAGCTGGGAGGGGGCACAGCCAAGACAGTTGATCCAAACTGACCCAGGGGCTATTCCATACCATATGGTGTCATGCTCAGTATAGAAACTGGGGAGTGTGGTTTGAGGGGCAACAATTGCTGCTTGGACACCCTTTGTTGGTCAGAGGGTGGCAAGCAGTTTCATCACTTGATTTTTTTTTTTTTCCCTCCCTGGGTTTCTCTCTCTCTCGTTGTTCTCTTTTTCATTACAATGTTTATTACTATTATTGTTATTATTTTATTTATTTATTATTTATTAAACTGTTCTTATCTCAACCCACGAGTTTTCTTACTTTTACCCTCCGATTCTCTCCCCCATCCCAAGGGGGCGGGGAGGGTGAGTGAGCAGCTGTGTGGTGCTTAGTTGCTGACAGGGGCTAAACCACCATAACCTCCACACATTTTCCACTGAACCTCCTTCCAATGGTTGGACTAGAGGATCAGGTTTCTAAAAAACAGCAGCCAGTTGTTCCTTTACACCCTCCTCGCATATTATCATGTACTACTGAGCATATTTTTCCCTTATACTTGAAGTTGCATGACAGACACACACTTACGATAGGCCTGAAATCCTACTGAAGTATTCATTTAAAAAGTTCACTTTTGTTTACTCCAAAGTAGACTAAGTGCCTGGATGGACAGAGAGGCAGTCTATCACATGTGGCCAATGAAAAAGCAGGGGATGGGGAGGGGGGAGAAATCAGCATTTCAAAGCCTGAAAAATAATTATATTTGCAGTCCATGCATAAAAAAGTCATTTAGCTCCCAGCAGGAATCCAACAAAAAATTACTTGTTCTCTTCACATATCATATAACATAACCTTACAAAATTCTCCCCATCCTGCTTATTTCTTCCAAGAAAACTATATTTCTCCCCTCCTCCCACATGCAAATACAGTATTTTTTCCTCATTACCATCATCATAAGCATGGATGAATGGATTTTCTGCTTGGGCTGGTAAATTTTCAAGACAATTTTGCAAATTTAGTGCAGATCCACACCCTTGAGTCAGTGCTTCCAGCATATTGCTTGTGAGAACTCCCACAACCAGGTCTCTGTGCATAATGCAATGATGCAGCCATGCAAACTGCTGTATAATTTTTCTTCTGGACAAAATGCAACATAAATCTGTTTGTTCCATAAAAATAATCATAAAAAGCCATTTTCCTGCAACTTCCTAATCTTTCTACCTGTTATTTCAGTGATGGAAGACTACATGGCCGGCTATGCAAACGTGGAAGCTTAAAACATGCAGCAGCATGAGAAATGGAAGCTAAATTGAGAGAAGTGTCATAAAGAGACCTTAAGATACATAGGAGTGGAGATTCCTTCTGTGTGGTTTACAACTGGGACTAGATCCCTCCTCTGAAGGCACACACAACCAACACTCCACCCCTCTGTGATTTAGTAATCCTGGCCTACAATCAGCATCTTGAAGAAGTCTCTTGCCGCTCTCTTTTAGTCTCTTTTGACACCCAGACAGTGTAGGAGGATGCGAATCTATGATAATATACATTACCTTAACAACGTCTATTAATGATTTGTCATGCTATATGTAAAATTCACGTGCCTATACTACACCTCATATTCCGTAATAAGAGTATAAAATACAGTACTTTACATTAGAAAATTGCTAAACAGTTGGATTTAAAAATATGAACGAGACATGAGGTCTGACCTTGTAGTTGACCCTGCTTGGAGCAGGGGATTGGACTAGATGACCTCCAGAGGTCCATTCCAACCTGTATTAACCTATGATCCAAGTTGAATTTTTCAAGCTATAGCAGTTCTGCATACTGAGCATATTATCTCAGATGCTTAAGAACATGAATTACTGTAATAAGAAATAAGCCCTTTTGACAAAGGCAATAAAGAATTTACAATTTGAAAATTAGTTTTAACACACAACTTTTAAAAAAACAGAAAAAAAAAATTCATAGGCTGGGTGTTTGTTATCCAATTTCCAATGGGAAAAAAACCTAACACACCCAAATAACACAGGAATCACATACTGCACACCTAGACCATCAAGCTGTTTCATTATGTCAGAGGTGGACTGCATTGGGTTCGCGTGGCAAGGTTTTGGTAGCGGGGGAGCTACAGGGTTAGCTTCTGTGAGACGCTGCTAGGAGCTTCCCCTACATCTGATAGAGCCAATACCAGCCAGATCTAAGATGGACCCACCGCTGGCCAAGGCCAAGCCAATCAGCGACAGCAGTAGCGCCTCTGGGAGAATATATTTAAGAAGGAGAAAAAAACCCAACAGGATACAAAACTGCAGCTGGAGCAAGAATATGTGAGAGGAACAACTCTGCAGACACCAGGGTCAGTGAAGAAGGAGGGGGAGGGGAGAAGGTGCTCCAGGCAGCAGAGCAGAGATTCCCCTGCAGCCCATGGTGAAGACCAAGGTGAGGCAGGCTATCCCCCTGCAGCCCATGAAGGTTAACGGTTGAGCAGATATCCATCTAGAGCCTGTGGAGGACCCCACGCCGGAGCAGGTGGATGCCCAAAGGAGGCTGTGACACCATGGGAAGCCCACACTGGAGCAAGCTTCTGGCAGGACCTGTGGACCCGTGGAGAGAGGGGAGCACACGCTGGAGTAGGTTTGTTGGCAGGAATTGTGACCCTGTGGGGGACACACACTGGAGCGGTTCATGAAGAACTGTAACCCATGGGAAGGACCCATGTTGGAGAAGTTCATGCAAGGACTGTCTCCCGTGGGAGGGACCCCACACTGGACCATGGGGAGTCCTCCCCTGAGGAGGAAGGAGCAGCAGAGATGATGTGTGATGAACTGACTGCAACTCCCATTCCCCATCACCCTGCGCTGCTCGGTGAGAGGAGGTAGAGAAAATTGGGAGCCTGGGAAGAAGGGAGGGGTAGGGGAAAGGTGTTTTAAGATTTGGTTTTATTTCTCATTACCCTACTCAGTTTTGACTGGTAATAAATTAAACTGATTTTCCCCAAGTTGAGTCTGTTTTGCCCATGACAGTAATTGCTGAGTGGCGTACCTAGGAGTCTATACTGGGTCCAGTCCTGTTCAACATCTTCACTAATAATCTGGGATATGGGGCAGAGTGTACCCTTGGCAAGTTTGCAGATGATACAAAACCGGGCTGATACACCAGAAGTTTGTGTTGCCATCCAGATGGACCTTGACAGGCTGGAGAAAAAGGCACACAGGAACTTCATGAAGTTCAGCAAGGAGAAGTTGAAAGTCCTGCACCTGGGGAGGAACAAACCCATGGTCTGGTATATTCTGGGGGCCAACTGGCTCAAAAGCAGCTTTGCAGAGAAGGACCTGGAGGTTCCTGATGGACACCAAATTGAACATGAGCCAGCAGTGTGCCCTTGTGGCAAAGAGGGCTGATGATATCCTGGGCTGCATTCAGAAGAGCATTGCCAGCAGTTCAAGGGAGGCAAACAAACAAGAAAAGCAAATAAAATCCCACCAATACAAAAGAGTTGTCAGTTCAATCAAGTCACAGAGAAGAACTGAGACTTCCAAAAAATGTATCATACTTCTATGAGTCCATATGGGGGGAACATTTAAAAACCTTATGGTATATATGAAGGCAAGAATTTCCAACCTTAGTGTTTTTGAGTTGAGCAGCCCTGATGTGATTATTCCAAAAGGCAGCAAAAGTCTACTCCTAAGTCTGTGAGGCACAAACATTTGGATAAAAGCTTCAAAAATATGGTAACAATAATTCAGTATATTACAGTGTATCATAAATATACTATAGCAGTAGTCTAACCCTACCTTGCTGGTGGACACAGATCAAATTGTGTCACATAAACTGAATTTATAACATTGAAATCTTTCATGCTCTTCATATACAGATGAACCAAAATAATATCCTTCAGTTTCAATCCCTCTGAAGTTATATTAGCTGCAGGATAAAAATAATATAGCTGTTAAAGACAGAGTATTTAAAATGTGCATAGAAAGACAGCATAAGCATCCTGGTTTTATTTAGCAAAACCAACTGGTAATAACCTAACAGTTGTCTAAACATGACTGAAGGCTTTGCAACATACCACCTTTCCTCACATAATGCCTATTTTTTGATGAAATTCTTTCTTGTGATAGTTTTCCAAATATATATAAATAGAATACAAATAAATTTTATCCACCTTGAGCAGCGGTGAATTCTTGCCCCAAGAAAACATACCATGCATTAATGCATGCAGATATGTTACAGTCCGAATTCCTTGTATCCATAAGTTTTATTATCTTGTATTTTTTTATTTTCAGTCTATGACAGTTAGTAATCTACAAAGGACTTTGAATCACAAAAGTACAGAACTGGAAGGGACAATAAGAGGTCCTTTAGTGCATTACCCTCTTCAAAGAAAAGATCAAATATTTATATGCTATTCCAGAGGGATGCTTGTCTAAGCTGTTTTTAAAAACCCTCACTGCAGTAACAATCTCCACATAAACAGAGAGTTATAAATGGCAAGACAGACAACAGGAAACAGAAATGGCCACAGGAGAAATGAAGGAAAGATGAGAGCAGAGGAAAGTTCAAGCAGATAGTTAAAGATACTGGGAAGTCAAGAGCATCTGAATGTGTATGCATAGAAGATTCCAGTCAGAGCATTTAAAGAGAATGGATTACTCTTACATAGTCAATACCATAACAAGATATGTGAATCAGCTCTGCAGTGTGGACCTTTTGTAACTCATGAGCAATAGGAACTAAATGAAGACAAAACCTTCCCTGAATATAGAACATATCTAACAGAGTTCCATGTGACCCAACTTAAATGAGCTACGTAAAGCTCTTTTCAGTGTAACTTTGGGGATCTTGTTCTTTAATGCTACAGTGTGTACTTGTATATACCTACATATTTGTTTTCCAGTGGAGAAGTACAAGAGTATAAAGACAATCTCTGTTGGCTATTGCCTTAGTGAGAAACAAATACTTTTTGTTTAAAACTTTTCTGTACTTTTAAAGACAGTTCAGGAGTTGGCACACTTCCATAAAGGTTAGTTTGGTCACACCAATACTGAATTATGTTCTAAATATCTCAGCTTTATTTAGTCATACTGCCATTATTGTTGGCAATCTGAAGAGGGGAATTCTCACTGACAGAAAAGGAAGTGTGTGCTAAGTGATATCAGAGGTTATATGGCAATTGACATAGCCTCCTATGAAGTCAAGATACATATCCAGAAATATCAGCTAAGAAATTAGCACACAATGATAATTCTGTCCAGAAATATAAATGTATCTGAATGTTGCCTGATAGCAATTACTAGGTCAATGCTATGTCACCAGTCAAGGAGGAAACACGGACATTTTTCCAATTTCCAGCCAGCATTTTAGTCCAGAAGAAAGAGTTTTGGCCTGCAGCCCTGTAGTATTATATGGAATACTGGAGAGGAGGGGACCACAACCAAACTGAACGCACCTCCGCCCCCCG
>VZTL01014184.1:2067-28748 GCA_013400535.1 Scopus umbretta
CTTCGCCGCCCCCCGCTTTGGTGTCGGCGAGCCGATGGACCGAGCGGCCTGGGGTTGGTCGCCGTGCCGTTCCTGAACCAGGTCGCCACGCCATTGAAGGCAACAGTCCTTTGCTGCGTTATTTTGATTCCTTTAGTGAAAAAGGAATAACTGCTCTACCCAGCAGAGCAACTGAGGCTAAAAATACCAAGTTACTGACTGCCATCTGGTACTCGGAGAAGATGGGGTTGAAGATCGCTGCCCTCGTTCACAGGACCAGCGGCGGTACGCCGCAGGCTGCTTTCCCAAGTACTCCATACACATCGAACGGCTCCTAGTTGTCATCCCTTGGCAAAGAGATTCTCTGTCTCTACAGCAAGAATTTGGATATTTCCGCATTTGAACTTGGCTTGCTGGAGGATGTCGTGTCTTTTGAGATCTTACTGAAAACAAATTTTACTCATGAAAATACATTTTATTACCCAAAGTACTCATGTAAGAAGGCATTTCTGTTACAGCCATATTAAGAGCATGAAGTTTGCACTAAAATTATACCCCTGTAGTTATATCATGGTCGGCATGACGCTGGTGAGGGTGACGTCCCCAGCAATGCAGAGTTTGGTGATCTCATTCAGCTTCTTCTCACGGAAGCTGTACTGCAGCAAGTGAGCATCGTCAACCGCTACCTTGAAGTGATCCACCTCGCAAAGGATCTGGAGCTGAAATAAAAACCCCAAAAGATAACGAGCAGATTTGTTCTAGGAAGAAGTTTTAAGCCACAGACTCGAGCAGGCTCCCACCGGCTGAGTCCAGACGGGTGGTATGTGGACAAACTGGTGCAAGCAACTCTCAGCTGCAGAAACACCGGTGACCTTTGTCTTCCCCAAAGCCCTGCTGTAATCCTCTTCCTCTTCTGTGTTTTAGCCCACAGTTTCTGTCTCCTCCTGACTATGATAGTATTTTAGAATCACAGAATCATTAAGGATGGACAAGACCTCTGAGATCATCCAGTCCAACTGTCCCCCCAACCCCACCATGCCTACTAAACCATGTCCCAAAGTGCCACATCCACACGCTTTTTGAACACCTCCAGGGATGGGGACTCCACCACCTCCCTGGGCAGCCTGCTCCAGTGCTTCACCTCTCTTTCAGTAAGGACATTTTTCCTTATATCCAATCTAAAGCTCCCCCGGTGCAACTTGAAGCCTTTTCCTCTCGTCTTAGAGGAAGGAGTATTTTCAAGGAGTAGTGTACGGTTCATGCAGCGAGAGCTGAGTTCTCGCCACATATGAACCTATTTTGCAGGAGAAAAAGCTCGTGAAGAGAGCTTGGCTGCTAACAGGGGAAATGCTTTCTAGAAACCTGCCCAACAACTGCAGTGTGACAGTGTAAATAAGGAGGACTTAACAATAAATGAGAATAACAGAAGTGGGGAGGATTTATACCCGGGGCACCTGGACCTGCGGGAGGGGGTACGCAGCGCAGGGAAGGTGCCGCAGACCGGCTGGGCTGGGCAGGCAGGGAAGCACACCGGGAGACTGCCCCAAAAGCTCCTCTGGGACCTGATTCCTGTGCAAAAGCACCGAGGTCCTTCCAGTGAGCTTTGTTGCGCAGCCCTGAGCAAACCCTCCGACACGTGGTGCACGTTAACGTGGGCACACTAAGACTGCGTCCGGGGGTTTTTTGGGGTACCTTGAAGGGTTTTCCAGCTTCAAATGGAAACCTAGGAGCTGTCCTCTCCTCCTTTCCCCAGTTATTCTGGAACATTGAATTACAGACGATGACTTTCCTGTTGTCTTCCTTAAAGCGGGGGTTGAAGTGGAAGGCAATGTCATTCCCTTTCTTGAAATCCAGTGAAAACCTGCAAAGACAGTAACGGATAATGGATTTGCCGCTTTTTCTACGAAAGCCCTGGACTCTGTTAGGGCTTGTCAAAAGTAGCCACAAAGCCAGCAGGAAAAAAAAAACAAAACAAAAAAACCACAGACCCTATCAGGCAATGACAGGGCATTTACACATTTATTTCATGTAATATTTGATTTTTACACCAGGCAGGTGTTCTTCAGGAACAGAAAGCAAATTCCAGCCCCCCCGCCCCAGCTCCATCCAGCAGTGCCCCACGGAAACCCCCAGCCCTCCGTGCTGGACACCCCCGGTACCTGTTTGCGTTGGGGTTGACGGTCCCCGTGATGGTTATGAGCAGGCGAGGGACGAGTCCTGCCTGCAGGGGCAGCTCGAAGGGGACTTTCTGGGAGACAACGGGGATTTGCTGTTAGCAGAAAACCACGTCCAAAGCCCAGTGCCGGGGCACAGGTTGGCTCACATCGGGGCGGCCCCGGTGACACAGTGACAACCCATGCCACCCCCCCCCCGTGGGGACAGCCAGCCCCAGGTCCTTCCCGTGGCCAAGCAAAATCAGGCAGCGAAGACACAGAAACCCTTATAATAGGATGGAGCCGTTACCATCGGAGGAGCTGGTCCCCCCTGCGGAGGAGGGGGCCCAAATCCAGGGCCACTGGGCGGTTGTCCTGGGGCAGGATACAGCCCTGGTCCAGCTGGTGCTCCAGGGAATGCTCCAGGTGCTCCAGGATACAGTCCCGGTGCTCCAGGATAGGTCCCTGGTGCTGCTGGTGAGGCAGGATAGGTCCCGGGAGGGCCGGGGTACATCGGGAACCCCCCAGGAGCCGGCGGCTGGTTCCCCCAGGAGGGCCAGCCTTGGGGTGGGGGGGCAGACGGCGCGGGGTTGTTGCTGTTGGCCAAGGCGTCGGACAGCTGGGGACAGAGGGGAGAGGAGGAGGAGGGTTAGGTGGGTGACATTGACCCCGGGGTCAGGTCGAGCCCTCCAACACCCGGCTTTTGTAGCCTGCAAGCAGTGGCAGGGGTTGAGCGCCTGGGTTGAGGTTGCCAGAAAACCGGTGCGTGCCGATGTAACCGGAGCGGATCTGGGGAGTTACGCAGGTTAGCGAAGCCGTGCTCCCACCCTGCCGAAGGCCCCCGCTTCAAGGCAGTGAAACAATCACAGCCCCCGCTTTTTCTTTTTTTTTAAAGAAAGCCGTACTTACAGAGAAACCGTCTGACATTTTTCCTGAAACAAAAAAGATGCTTAAGTCATTTTTAACGTACGCCATCCGAAAACCAGAGATTTTTGAGAAGAGTTACAGTTTACAGCAACTGTTTACGGCTGGAAATCGGTAAGTCCCCCTCACATACCTGCCAGGCAGAGCCGACAGCTCCGGTACCGCAGAACAACCCCTCGCCTGATACCTGCGGGAGAAACCGAGGGTCACCACCGTGAGCAGCCTGAACGGCTCCGGGCGTGAATCCAGCCCCAACACCCTCCGGACGAAATCGGCCACTGCGGGGCGGGTGTTAGCGCAAGGCCATCGTCGACCTTAGGACGCTGCTGGTGTCAAGCAGCGAGGGGTCGCCGGAGCGCGGGGACCTGGTGCTGCTCTGCCCCGAGAGCTCTCGGCTCCCTCCGGCCTCTCGATGGGTTTTCGCCGGGTTTTTGCTCTTTGCTCACAGGGAAGCGCTGCACAGCGTCGCAAACCGCGCGAGCACCCTCCTCCTCCAAGAACTGCGGGTCACTGAGGACCTCCGCATTTCGTCTGCCCCCAAAAACGCCCGTGCCAGGTCTGCTGCGCTCAGAAGTCAGGAAGATTTATTCCAGCCTCAAAACACTTTTTATAAAGGCACAAAAAGCCAAAAGGGCAGTGAGGTGAGCTGGTTTCTTCTGCTTCCAGCAAACCCACTCTTGCAGCCAGCCCTCCGCTGGCGTCCCGGCTAGCTCGGCAGCGCTGGAGGCAAGCAGGGCCCTGCCAGCAAGGTGCCTTTCCAGGGGGGGTGACAGCCGTGCGGGGGGGACGCAGCCACCTCCCTGCCCTGGCTGGGGGTGCCGGCTGTCTGCGAAGCTGCTCCGTGGGATGCGTAATGCGGTATCAGCACCCACCCGTGTCACGGGGGCAGTTCCGTCCTTCCCCATCCCCGAGGCATCATCCTGGAAAAGATTCAATTAAAAAAAAACCCAAACAAAATTCCGGGGGTNTCGGACTCGAGCTGCATGGAGGGGCTACAAAACCAGCACAGCACGTCAGGGGACACGCAGCCATCCCACGACACGTGGGACGGATGCTTGCGGCAGGCCGGGAAAGGCGAGAGGAGGGTGGCACCCACAGGTGGAGGTCCCCTTTCTTCCCCCACACATTCCCATTCGCCCCACGCCGGCCGGCGGGCACGGCAGGAGGGATACACATGCCACCGGCTGCTCCGGGCCAGCGCCTAGAAGCTGTTGTACAAGTTTTATGGGTCCACGCCAAGCCGCTCAGCCGTGGCAGGGCCAAACGCGTAGCGGCCTGCGTGCAGGAATAGCAGCGGCCCTGAGCTGGTTTTCTCCCATCAAAGACAGCATTCATTGGGGGAGGCGGGCAGGGAAGGGAGAGGCAGGAACGGGGAAGGAAAAGGAAAATTCCAAATTGCAAACAGAGAAGGAAACATTCGGCTGCACAAATGTCACAGCACATCTGGCTGCCCTGCCTTAGGAACGATGAAAAACCCCCAAGTCTTCACAAGCAACAAATCGCCCCTTTCCCTGCAAAACGCTCCATACTGAGCCCACGGGATTGTTAAGCCCGTCTTTCAACCAGCATCCAGAAGCCCAGACTGTTTGAACAGCCCATATCTCTACAAAGCTCTTATTTGCCTTCTGGGTTTTTTTCCTTTTAAGCCCTTGGATTTGCCATTTGTTTGCGGAGCGACGCCGAGGGTGCGCGCGCAGCTCCTGCATTCGTCCCGGGGACGGCCCCGGCTGGGTCGGGTTTGGTCCAGCCGCCGGTACGTGGCTGCCGATGGCTTGTTCTGCTCCTGTGAGGGGTCCCGCCTGCTCCCCCCGCCTCTCCCCGCAATACCTCCGGGAGAAGCAGTTTTACTCCCTTGCACGGATTTACTATCGCTTCAGCCCCGGTGGGACGGCGTGGCAGGAGTCTCGCGTCTCCCCGCCGGGCCTGGGGTGGCCGATTTGATATTTGTAACCAAAATCTTTAAAAACCACTATTCCTCTGCCACCAAACGGTGCTGCTGAGCTTGGAGCCTGGCGGCCACCCCGTCCTCCCTCGTGTCACTGCAGTGTTGTAGCTTTTGGACGTGGCTCCCTCTGGAAAAGCTCCAGTGGGTTATTTGCCCACTGCCGGGCTGGCACGGGTGCGGGAAGGGGATCGCTCCCACCGGCAGCCCCGGGCAGCTCGGCAGCGCCTCAGGGGTGCATTTCCAACGCCGTTCAGGCTGCCGAACCTGAACTCTCTTGGTCTCTCCCCGGCAGCTCTCCGAGCTCTCACCGACCCAACGGGAGATCGGCTGCGGGGAATGTCCCAGGGCAGACCTCCATAAAGCGCCCCAAGTATTCCCTGTATTCTTGCAAAGTGGAAAAACAGCTGTTTGGGCGAGAAATAGAAGTTTTCTCCTCCTCGGTGCTACTTCTATTTGGAAAAGCAGCCCCTTCCCCGCGGTGCCATTTCTGCAGTGATTTTCCTGGCGTGTCTTTCTGGGCGTCTCCAGCCTCCCGCGCACCAACAGCTCACTCCCACCACTCCGCGTGGTTTTTGGGGGACACGGGCAGGGCTACCCCGGCACCCTGCGAGTTGCAGCCAGCCTTGTGTCTCCTTCACGTTCACTGTCCCGCAGTTAGCCCCGGCATCCCTGAAAGCCAGCGAGTGCTTTCTGTGCTCTCCGGCTGCTGTTATTAACCGCGGAGCCGCGGCTGAGCTGCCCTGGGAGCTCACGCCTGTCCCACCTCCCACTCCCACGGGGGACGAGAGCACCCTTAACCCTTTCTTTGCACGGCAATACGTGCCTTAACCCCACCGCTGCTCCCCCTGCTCCCACTCGGGACCCCCGTGGGTGGGTGCCTCTGCTCACCTGCGGTGCAGCGGCTGCCGGTGGTGGCTCCGGGGCTGGGATCCCACGGCAGGCGGGTGGCCTGGACACGGCAGTGGACACCCCGCCTGCTCGGGGCGGGACGGGGTGGGGAACCTGGGATAAGCTGGAAGCTGCCACCCACGGAGACTCCGGGATGAGGTGGGGTGCCGTGTGCACATGCGTGTCCGTGTCCCCGTGCTGGGGAAGTCGCTGGCAGCACAAGAACATCATTTGATTTCCCTTTATGAAGCGGTGACACCACCAACAGGCAAAACTATGCGGGGAAATATTCGGGCTTCTCGTGTTTCATGCCTCGAGTGGGTCTCTTTCCACGCGTCAGAGGCTTTCCTTTTCCCACCCCGCGAGAGCCAGTGGCGAGACGTAGGTCTCGCAAGAGATTTGCCTGCAGCTCTCACGGCTCCGGCCCCCCAGCTTTATCGAAGCTCAGTAAAACACAAATTTACTTTTAAATAGGAAACGTTTTCCGCTTCTCTCTGGAGACTGCCAAGAAAAAAAGAAAAAAAAAGCCAAAAAAGCTTTGGTTTTCACCCAAAGCAGCAAGGCTGGCAGAGGACCGGCACCGGGAAGCTGTTAGCGGCAGCTATAATTTCAACAAGCACAATTTTACTGTCGGTTAAGGGTGAATCATCTCCTGTTTGCTCAACTGGCTTCCCAGCTTCATGCACTAGGAAAGAAAAAGGCGTAGTGTAATGCCGCAGATCTGATCTGCTGTATGGAGGGGAGGGGAGGGGAAAGGGAAGGAGAAGAAGAGGAGAAAGGAGAAGAGAAGAGGAGAGGGAGAGGGAGAGAAGGAGAAAAAGGGAGAAGGGAGAAGAGAAGGAGGAGGAGGAGGAGGAGAAGGAGAAGGAGGAGGAGAAGGAGGAGGAGGAGAAGAAAGAATATTTCAGCTGGAAGAGATATACAGTGATCACCTATTCCAGCTGCCTGACCAACTCAGGGCTGACCTAAGGTTAAGGGACACACACTGTAATTGGTGTCATTAAAGGCATAGATACTGCTTACTGAAGGCAGCAGCTGAACTAAACAGCTGGCTGATGCTGCAGCTGATAAGGAAAGAGGCAAAAATCTGTTGCGTTTGGTTTTAATGAATTTTAGTATAACTTCTTCCAGTTCATCTCTGCCTATCTAGAAGATTGGGCTTTAAAAGAGGCCAGCCTCCTCTCTACTGGGGTACCAGCCTGGATTTTAGTGTCCTTCAGCTTTGAAGGTGAGGCACTGGCACAGGCTGCCCCGGGAGGTGGTGGAGTCCCCATCCCTGGAGGTGTTCAAAAACCGTGTGGATGTGGCACTCCGGGACATGGTTTAGTAGGCATGGTGGTGTTGGGCTGACGGTTGGACTAGCTGATCTGAAGTCTTTTCCAACCTTTATGATTCTGTGATTCTATGAATAATACTTGTCACAGGGATTCAGACCAAACTTAAGCGTGCAAAAATGCCGCAGGCTGATGAGAGATGCCAGCGATGCCCGAGGGATGCTCCACTCGGGGAAATACTTCAACGGGGAGTGCTGCTTCACTTGCCTTTCCCAGGACCCAAACCTCACGGCAGTAAATAGACACTGCCATACCTTTGGGGATGTTTCAGGGCAAAGGGACCTGGAGAGGATTGAAACCAGTCACGTTAAAGGATCCCCGATAGGTGACATGCGCATCTGGAGCTTCCTGAGCCTGTTACACAAGCGGGAAGAGATCACTGCTCTTCAGAACAACCCTTCAAATCCTTGCTCCAGTGTCTGTCCAAAACACGGCCTTTTGGAGAGCGTATTAATCGAGAGGTGCACGCGTGCAGAGCACATGTTCATCAAGTTGATTCAAGTGACATGCACGAAGTGGTTTTAACCGGGTACCGGTGACTTCTGTTTTCCCGGATAAAGCTGTATTAACTCGTTAGCGCACCGCTTGTTCCCCTTCCTCCCTAAGAACCCCCCACCCCAAGGTCTTTGGCAAGAGATATTTTCATGCAAAACCTGTATTCCTGTTTTCAGGATTTCGCTTGAAGGCTCCAAATGTTTAGCGAAAAGGTTCACCTGCTTTTTTTTTTCCCCAGTTCCAATGCTGTAAGCTTTGCGCTTCCAGTTATGCCACAGATACATGGTGTTAAAAAACTCCCCACATTTGACCAAAAGTGAAAGCACAAACCAATCTGAACTAATTTCTTCACTTAAATAAACCAAGCAGCAGCGACGAGGACGAGCGAGCGTCCCTTCAGCATTCACGGGGTGGGTGCTGAGAGCCTTTTGCACCCAGAGCTACGAAACGTCCACATTTCACTTTGCTCCACTTCATCCGAGTCGTCCCGTTGTGACTCAGACGGTTGGACGCGGAGTCGCGGCAACTCGCCCTTTCAGGCTTTGCCTCTCGGGACGGAGAAAAGAGAGCGGCTGGGTTTGTTGCCAGAGCGCGAGCAAGGCAGCGCGCGAACGCACCGGCTCCGTAGGAGGCGTAAGCCACAGCGGTCGCGTCTCTCGCTCGCAGCGTTGCAACACGTCGTGACGCACGGCCCCGCAACGCCCGGCTGGCTGCTTTTCAAAAGTGGATTAAAAAGAAATCGTCGTTTCTCAAAAATAGGCCTATACTTGGGTTTGGGATTTTTTTTTTGAAGTGCTCCGAAGTCTTCTGCTTACTTTAGAGACTCTCCATGTAAAATCCATGCTTGGTACCACGTACAATTTAAAGCCCCAAATTGCAAATCCAAGGGAGGGGAGAGACTGGGGACCCAGGCAGGCGGCTCGGCGCTCAGATCGCACCGTTTCTTGGGGGTCTACTCTCTGACGTGCCCTTTGCTGCGGCCAGACACATTCTCTAAACACAAATTACTTCCCCCATTTTAAAATGCCCAGCATTTATCCGATAGCACGCAAGAGCCAAGTGATATTTAATGGCCATCCAGCAAGAAGGCCAGAGATGAGCTCATTAGCTCAAGTCCACAACGGGCTCAGGGTCAGACCAGGACTGGGAGTAGCTCACCCACCAGCTCCGGGTCCCCAAGACGCTCAGGCACCATTACACTACACCGCAACATACATTATTAAACATTTTCCTCTAGCAGTAACCTTTGACAAGCTGCTCTGCGATCGCTTCGAAGCGCCACCGCCTTTCGAGGGCTGTTTATTGAGGGGCTTGCCTGCCGTTGCGTCACAGCAATGTTTACCATTGGGTTAACGACATACTAGGGTCGTTTAAAAGAAGCCATTTAAGCTGAAGAACTGCACAAGACTGAGGAAATAAAAAAAAAATTAATTAATGGAGACTGGATGCTAGAAGCCAGGAGAGGGAGCAGAGATGATAGGAAAGCAGGGGCCTGGAGCAGCAGCCACCTCATGCCACCGCGTGGGCAGGGACCGGAGGATGCTGAGTCCGGTTGTTTCAGGCTTGAGGGCTGGTTTGTTTTGAAGAACAGTTTAAAAAATATATATACATACACATTTTTATACATAAAATAGTTACACATAGAAATAGATACATACACAGACATAAAAAATATATATAAATGACAGTATGCAATTATGGCTCAGAATTATCAATGCTTACTCAGTACCCTTTACGCTGACCTACGTCAGGCGTTCATGTCTCCTGCATTTTCTGTTCTTGTGGATACCGAGTCTGCCAGAGGCAACAGACCCCACCCCAATGGGCGATCTATCTCTAGAAATCACCGTAAAGCAGTATTCAAACTGCTTATTGGAAACTAATAGAAAGCTGCTTCTCTCTTGTCTTCCTGCCGGTAAATTAACGGGAAGGAAATCAATCTAGCGGGCAAGACGCTGGATGGCACAAGAGAGCCACTCCCCTTTCCAGAGCAGAACAACGCACATCCCCAGGATTTTATCGGCCTCGTGACTCCTGAGGCCTGACTTGCGCGTGGGCTTGGCAGCAACCATCACGTGCAACGTTTGGGCTGCAGCTCTCCCACCGAGGCCGTGCGCGGCGCAATCCCAAGGTGCTAAATTCAACCAGCATCTCTTTTGCCTCCCCGTAGAGCCTGGGGAGGGAACGGCGACAACGTCACCTCCTTTCTCAGGCCCGGGAATGAGGTTCCGAGTGCCACAAATGCCTTTGCGCAGCCCCGCGCTGCACCTCCCCGAGGCGTCACTTCAGTTTCAGCCCGGCATCGCCTTGCTCTAGCGCTAGGGAAAAATTCAACGCAGAGGAAGGTCGAGAACTTCGATAACTCAAGTTTGATGGTAAAGGAAGCAAAAGCAGAAGGTAAAGAGCATCCATGCTCGCAGCACCATCCCCGCTGCTCACCTGCGACTCTGGACTTGCTCTCTTTTCCTGTAGCAGCTCCCTTTTATTCTCCCTTTATAAAGTACACAGCAAAACTCCTGCCTTTGCCGCTTCCTTCTAGAAAACAAGAGCACCAGTGTGAAATTGCAGCTCATCCAGCTCCCCCTTGCTCTGACAGTGCCAGAAGGGCAAGTCCACCCCCAGAAAGCTTCGCTCAGCTTCTAACGCTGATGCTGCAGATGAGCAAAGCCATGCTACCGTTTGAAGCTTCTATGCTATTAAAGATGAATAAATGAGAAGCACTTTGCGCTTGACGTGCCGATCTGAGCATTCAGTTGCTTTCCAAGCCTTAAACGAGTCTTGCAGCAATTTGTGTCAATAGAGGTTTAGAAAAGTCCTCAAACCCCCCCTGGCTTTGAACTTTAACTGCTTCCTCCGCTGCACCAAGCTCAGCATAGCACACTGCCTAGGGGGCCCTTGAGGAAGGTCCTTCATCCTAACGTTATTGAATAACTGGATGGGAAATCCCTACAGCAATCCTAAATGCCTGTGCAGTTGGGGTGAAAGACCCCCTGGCTTGTTGTCACCAAAAAGATGAAGTCCCAGTGCTTTTCTTGGCCATGCACCGTATTTGCCCACACACGCAGCCAATTCATTCGACCTCCCGGAAAAACGAATCCAGCCTAAAAAGCCGAAAGGAAGAGTCCTGTACTGCAGGAGGGGGTTGAATTTGTTCAAGCCTACCCTCGCCAAAGCCAGGGTAGGACCCTGTTGTCTCGTTGGGTGAGGCACCAGGAGATCCAAGGAGGAGGGCTCACGCAGCCAACCTGGGCTTCTCGCCTCCAGCTGGCCCAGGCACAGCTTTGCCACAGGAAAGACACTCGATAAGGAGAGTCAAAGCCCCGTGTGATACCGCGCTGGAGATAGGCGGTTGGAAAGGAAACGTGAAGGCTAAAGACAGTTCAGCCTGATCCAGCAGAAAGGCAGCTGCAATACCAACCACTCCGACGGATTTACTTTAAAAGGACTTTACTGCAATTTGTGGCTTTTACCGTAGCTCAGGAAACCAGAAGAGAAGGGAAATGGAAGAGCTTTGTAAGAGTCCCGGGCAGGTTAGCAGACTTTCCTTCTTTGCTGCACTGCTTTTGATACTAGATTTTTGCAAAGCACAGAAATCCATTCTCCTATGAAACCTTAGGCTAAACGCGGCTCAGATTGAAATCTCGCATACAGTGTGTTTGTCGTGTTCTTGTACAAGTCAAACCAAACGTGGTTTACTACGAGTCTGTGCAGAGATGCAATTTATAACACCATCTCCCAAACAGCACCGTAAGTCACTAAAATGTTGCTGGTTTTCCCCAGGTTTTTTTTGTTTGGTTTTTTTGTTTGTTTTTTTTTATATCAAGTTCAACGCTAAAAATAATCAATCCCAGATAAAGCCTTCTCCGCCAGGAAGGATTTGTCAAGGAGAGAGCAGCCAGCAGGGCTGGGAGCAGCACCACTGCCCTCTGCTGATGGCAGCAGGATGGTGGATGTGCAGGTACCAGCTCGGAGAACAAAAGAGGGAAGAAAAAAAAAAAAAAAAAAAAAGAAAGAGGGACCACATCAGGTTTTGCTTTTACACAACAGTCATGGGCTCGTTTTTCCAGCACCAGATTTTAACTTGAACCACTTGGAGCGGTTTTTGCTCGGTGTCACTCCACAGCAGCTCTCTATTCAGCAGCTACGTACCCTGACAGGTAGTACAGACCCGCAGGAGAGCATCAAGACGAGGAGGATGGCAGCGGCAGCTCAGACCTGCTGATGTGATCATCCCATGTTCCAGGCTACGCGGCATTGCTCACGTTCGGCTTTCCGAGTGGAAAAACGGGGACAGCATCAAGGTTGAAATGCAAATGTGAAAGCATGAAGTGGAAGCTGCTAATAAGACTTCCAAGTGCCTGTATTAAAAAGCTTTCAAGATAATCAACTCTGATGTTGTCTCCTTGAGGAGCGCTAACGAACTCCAGCTTTACACAGCCTAACGTGCAGTGAGAACAAGCACCAGGATATTAAAGCATTAATTCTTCCCACTTCTAAGTAAACTTAAAATAGGATATTCCACCACCTTCTCTGTGCTGGCGGGTGTTGCCCTATAACTGAAGGGAATACAGGCAAATTTTGAGTGGTCAAACACCGGAACGGGTTGCCCAGGGAGGTGGTGGAGTCCCCATCCCTAGAGGGGTTCAAAAAAACGTGTGGATGTGGCACTTTGGGACATGGTTTAGTAGGCATGGTGGTGTTGGGTTGACGGTTGAACTGGATGATCCCAGAAGTCTTTTCCAACCTTAATGATTCTATGAAATTAGAAAGCACAGGATTCAAACCCCCTTTCAACAATTTCTATCATATAAAGCACTAGATAAAGCTTTTCACATCATGCAAATTAAGCACGTTCTTGTGAAAAGGCACCATTATAGTTTTACTTTCCATTATCCGTTAACAGCTTGAAGAAAAATGGAGTATCCTGACAGATCACCGCTCCGTAGCATGTACAGGGTTCCCACCAGAAGCCATAGATCTACCCCAGAACAATGCTGCCTTAATTAGCCAGAGTAAGCCCAAGAAGTCACAAATGCTATCTGCAGCCATTTATCACCTTCTGAATTTGTTTAAAGAAGGGATAAATTCCATGTTTGCTTTTAATGAGATGTAGAACGGTAAATTTCTTTAGAGTCACGGGGTGATTCCAGTGGGAAGGGCCATCAGGAGGTTCCTAATCCCTGCTCCGAGCAGGGCCAGCTTTGAGCTCAGCCCAGGCTGCTCAGGGCTTTCTCCAGGCCGGCCTTCAGAACCTCCAAGGACGGAGACTGCCCAACCTCTTTGGGCAACGCGTTCGGGCAACCTGTTCCAATGCCCGACTGTCCTCATGCTGAAGGTTATTGCTGGTCTGACTGTCTTGCTTAAACTCACGCCACCATCCAGTTTTGCAGCGATACAAGCTGGTGTTTGCTTTAGAAGATGGTCTCCACCACCACCAGGAAGTTTTCCTCTTTAAACCTAAGTAACTCCCCCCATTTCACACTGAGGATGCCAGCTCCAAGCCTAAATGTCACTCAGAAACAACTAGCAACAGCACAAGGCACAGCAGGGTACCCAGCTTCCACCCAACCTCCCCCCAGGATCCAACCTTTAATAATTTAAATAGCTCATCCTCCCTAGGGTCCCTCCCTAGCTCAGAGAAATGAGTTCCTCTACAGAGCACGGAATTAAATGCTTACAGCGGACACGTGCTCCAGCTCCTCTTCTGNAAAAAAGAAAATTTTACCTTGCTGGCATCAGCTTAATGAGTGTGGGCACTCATGCACATCTTTCAATCAAGTTAACTCGAATTCCACTGAATTGCGAGGGCAGAGAAAAAGTTACACATCCCGCTACAACTACCTTGAAAGTGTATTTGGGAAAACCGGACCCAAGACGAAGCGAAGCACGCAAACACGGCGTCTATCCAGCCGCGATCCCTCTTCAGACCACCGCCTGTAGCACTGCAGCCCCTGCCCGCGCAGAGGCGGCGCGCACGCCCAGCTATCGGCGACTCCGGGCCGGAGCCCGGAACGCGAGCGCGGAGCTCGCCGCTCCCAACATCAAATACCTGTATCCACCCACAGAGCACGCCCGGGTCCAAGTCCACTCGAGATCCTTCTTTGGATGCCTCAGGGGTAAGCAAGCACGCTACACCGCGTAACGCAGCGACGGCTCATCCTGGTTGACGAGAAGCTTATATTAAGGCTGAAACTTGCGCTTCTTGATTTGCCAGATGACACTTAACATACTCATCTATTACGCACCTGGTGAGTAACGGCTGTCTGAAGAGCGTGGCGTTGCGTTCCAGTAATTGGAATTTTGTGTTTAACTTCAGACCACTATTAAGAAACGTAACGTACGGGAAGTTTTGTCCTTACTTCGACGCCTAAGGGCCCTTACCACACGGAGGCTAAGGACGACCTTCGTATCAACATCCCACCCTTTGGACAGCGTGGAGGCAGTTTTGAACAGGCTGGTCAGGGAATTGATGCCGGTGCACAGAAATGGGTCTGAACTCGCCTGGAGAGGGTTTAGGCATCTGCCTTCCCAACAGGCCAGAACCAACACACCCTACGTCGTGGATCTAACCGTGCACAATGCTTCACCACTCTGCAAGACCCCTGGAATAGTTTTTCAAAACTAATCTACGTAATTCTTAGGGGAGTAGCTAAGTATCACTTGTCAGATGCTCCCCAAAAATGCGATTCAAGTGTTTTGGGTCGGCAGGGCAGTAAGACACTAACATAATCGGATCGGCATACCCATGTCCTCATCTCTGCCAACGCAAAAGCGTTGCAAGAGACAATTCATCTGAGGAATCCAGAGGAGCGGACAATCCCATAGCTGAACAGTTAAGATAAAGCCTTGGCCAGGCGTTGTGTTGTTCTATTGGCACACGCAAGGATTACCTTTGGTGCGCCGTCTAAGAAGAGCTTGTTTTCTAAGGCTTAAAGTGGATAAATATTTTTGTTTCCATTCTTTACTGCTCGCTGCTGTCTTTTTTACCTTCCTGGGAGGGTGAAGGTGTGGACAAAGGTAGGCGCATCGGCCAGCTCAGCGCGAACCATTCTGAAGCCACTATACAGGAAGAACGTAAACGTAGTGACGAGTGACGCCCCAACTTTGTAGTTCACACCACTGCCAAGCCCTGGCGTTTCTCAAACACTGTTATACACCCTATGCCATCAGAGTTCCGATGAGCATATAAAAACATTTGTTTTCGGGTCACTTACCACAACCACATGTGTCAATCTAGCATAGGAATTGTTCAGAGCCAGGAAAAAGTCCACACCACACTCTTCACAGGTAAAAAATAAGTCCCATTCCTCCTCTGGAAGAGGCAAGACCAGATCTTTGTTTCTCTTAATTAACAAGGCGGTTTGTGGACAGGCAACACCTGAGGCTGATGTGCTACAATACAGCAGCGGTCGCATCCGCACGTAATAGGCCTTATGCACAGGCTGCAAAAATCACAAAAGGAAGAGGAAGAACACTCACAGAAGTTAAGTAATTCTGATTTTATATTCAGTCTTTGCAAGTCAAGGATGTCCTATTTTTACTATTCATTCAAGGCAAAAGTCTACACAAGCATGTCAAAAGCAGTAATTGAAAAACAGTAAACACGACGGTCTTGAAAATACGTTTAATGTCTAATCTTATACAAAAGTGACAGCATTTTCAAAAAAATATCAAATCCTGTATTTATAGCTTCTCACTATCATACAGCAATATTTGTTTCATCTAAAGAAAATACAGCAGCAGGTGATAATCTATACTTTAAAGATGTGATTGCTTATATTTCATATTGTAAACAAATGCAGTATGTCAATCTCAAAGCACAAGTCAAAACGAACTTCTCAGCAATTGAACTCAAATGATGCATAGAAATGTACAAATTCCATTGCAAAAGCTTCAGGCCAGAAGTTGCTCACACTTGACATAACATGTGATAAAGTTACTACACGGTATAATAGTGACAACTTGAGTTTTTACACAATAGATTAACAGGTATACCCTTTTCACTGCTATGCAAAGAACTTTGCTCACAAAAACAAAGGGGTTATGAAACAGTTTTCATGACCTCAAGAAATACGAATATACATTGAAAAACATCCCATATATACTGAATTTTAGCCTAAATGTTCCAGTAATAAATCCTGCCTATTTCAAGAAGAACCTAGAAGTCTAGTTACTTTTACAAACCCCCTTTCCAGAAATCATTACTTGCTACGTTTGCTTTATCCTTTCCTACCTCTTCCCGTTCCCTGCAAAGACATATGGCCAGTGCAATTTCAAACTGGAGTACTGCTACGGCATGATCCATTCAGTTGGAATAAATGTTTTTTCATTACATTGAGTTATAATCTAAGGCTGCAGGTATCAAAAAAGCACTTGAGCAAATGTTCTCTTCTGTTAATTTTTTAATTAGTCTTGCCAAGATCTAAGCCAAGTCTGTTTGGGGGGCAACTGGGGCTTGTTTAAGGTTAGCGAAGACTTGCACTTTTGGCTCCTATTTCTAGGGTTACAGACACTAGGTTTTAAGCTGAAATGTTAAGTATTTTTGTTCAGCTCCAGTATTGTCCTCCTGAAAGAAAAAAAAAATGCACATACCTGTGCTATTAGCTGTCATGACATTAGATGAAAGCAGCCACAGCTAAGCTGACCGCTTTCTTCTGCAAAACTATTGCGGGACTTTGCCATAAAGACTAAGACTACTAACAAGCATCACCACCAGGTCACCCCATTTGTTTTTAAGAAATCCGTCACATGCATGCAGGAAGCCACGATAAGGTACTGGAAGAGAATTAACTCGCTTTCACAGTTCCATGATACAAAGACTCCCTAATGAGCTATCATGTTAAGCGAAAGTTGTTCCTAATTCTACCTACAGAGGCTACGTTAGGACGTCCCCAGCTGGGGATGAAACAAACGGTCCATGGTCGAAGTCTAGGCTATGAAGTACCACAAAGAGTGCCAGAACTCCTCACTGACACGCGGCTGCGTGTCTCGGTAATGCTAAACCAGCATTGCAGCAAACCCCTTGCATGCTCTTCGCACAGATATGGCAAGAAAATGAAAACCTACTGCAGCGCCCCTTCAGAGGGGGGACAGCTACACAGCAGTGCACAGGCTTCTAGACATTCAATTACTCCCAAGTTACACTTACTCAGTGAGGTATGCAGACACCTAGCTGAGAACAGAGGACTTCTCCCCACTACAATACTCAGTGGAGCCCTGATGAGACCTCCTCGTTCTCAACTGTGGCAACCAGGATCTTTGTAGCCGACAGAACCAAATGCCATGCCGAAATCCACCGGGAAGGGAATTGTCAGGTTGGGGTTTTTTTTTTGATCGTTTGAGCTCAAGTTCAGTTTCTAGGGACTCTGAAAAAGTCTGCCGAGTTTACACAACTCGGCAGCAAAGTCAAATTTTAAATGACTAGAACCCAGGTTAGAAATAGGGAAGTACCTTACCTAAGTGGGGATCAATTTCTCTTTACATAGACCAAGCCAAACTTCCAACCACCACAGAATGAGAACTGGCAAAATGATGTCCTCATTTGCATGCATAAAACTCACATTTGTTGATTCGAAGTTAACTGCACATCCAGGTTATTTAATTTGCACAAAAATGCCTGTTTGTGAACACGAACAGTGTGCTGACAAGTCAGACCAAGTATTTCAAATGCGTGTCTTCTCTTCCGTAGTCCCAGACTGAGCAATTGTTTTGAGTATATACAAAATGCTGAGAAAACCTTCAAGTTCACATGCTCTGTCTCTTTAGTTTGAATTACTGTAGCATGTTCAAAAATCAGATTTCTTGACAAAAATCTTGAAACGCTTTTTATTGACATTTTAGAATAACCTGAAAATAGACAAAATATGACTATCCATCCATTCAGTGACCAGCACAAGTCTGGCAACGAGACTTAAAGCATTCATGGAAATTTAAGAATTAACTTTTTTTCAAGTCCTTGGGCCTGATTCTTTATAATCCTTACTTGGCAACTCCCATTTTTCCAAGGAATACTTGCCAACGTAAGAACCACAGACGTTAGTTTTGTTTCTGCTCTTCGTAATTCATTTTATTAAACCGAACGATTATGCCAGCATATGAGCAAGGTAAATTTATGCAAATTGCTCCTTCATACCTCAAATGCACATACAAGAGGCAAGTATTCTTCATAGCCCCAAACATTATTGAAACAAAAACCATAAAAATCTCTGTAAGTAGTGGATGAAGGTGGAAAGCTACAGTATTTTGTTGCCCAGAATGTATTCAACGGTAAGGCTGCAAGAGACAATAATTCATGGTCAATACAGGCTTTTCACACAGCAGTTAATTCACAGTTACAAGAATTCGTAGTTAAAAGCAAATTCATCCTTGTAGTTTGTTATTCCCTCCCTGTGTGCCCTAGGAGCAATCTCTCTAGATAACAGAGACTGGAGTATTTTCTCTTTCAGAAATTATCACAAGGCTTTCCCTCCCTTTTTTAGCCTTTCAGAGAAGGCTTTCCAAGTAGTGGAAGACCACTATTATGTGATGCTTAGACACACTCCAGCTCGATCGAACTTCCCTGTTCTAGTATATTTAGGTAAGCATTTAAGAAGTTGGCTGTTATTCCACTGACTACAGAAATAAGACAGATGTGCTGAAATTCCTTACCTGCGCTAACAGGGCTTACGCTACCGAACTGCCAGGCTTAAAAGTGTAACATTTTAGAGTAATTCAAGACCAAAATTAAATACTCACATGGGGACCACCAGGCATTGATGGAGCACCAGCAGGACCAGATGGCACTTGGAAAGGATTAGGGGGCGTAGGATATAGTCCTGGAGCTGGATATGATCCTGTGGGTGGAGGAAACGGACCTGGCGGTGAAGGTCCCCATGTTCCAGGTGGGACCGTACCCCATGGTACTGTTGGCGCAGCCCCTGGAGTCTGGGTAGGAGCGGAATATGGCCCTGGGGGTGGATATGGCATGCTAGGTGCAGGATACTGCCCTCCCATTGTTGGTCCCCATGCTCCAGAGGGCATGGATCCCCATGGCCCAACAGGAGCAGGAGGTGCAGCTGGCTCTGTTGGACCACCATAAGGTCTTGGAAGCTCTGGAAAGGGCATATTTGGTGGAGGATATTGCCCTGGTGGGACAGGACCTGGCACAGTTGGGGGTGGATATGGACCACCAGGAGGAGGGCAGGAGGGTCCGGTAGGAGGAGGAGGAAATGGAGCAGGCGGTCCAGGGGGCATTGAAGGATACATTCCTGTTGGTGGAGGTCCGAATGGCACGCTGGAAGCGGACGTATTTGGTGGCAGTCCGGTTGGCGCCGTAGGCGGAGCGCTTGGGTTGTTCCAAGGATTGGAAGCTGGCCAACCCTGCGGTGGCTGACCAGGCTGTTGACCAGGTTTTGTACTGCTCACTTTGGAGGTTTTAGCAGGCGACTGATCGGGTAAAGCATCTGCCAACTAAAAAGACAAAGCATCAGTGAGAATGTAAAACGTCGACTGGACTTACTAGTTGCAGACATTCACCCACCACATGTATACGTTTCAGTTGCCAAAACAGGAGGAAGAGAGCTCTCTGTTGCTGCGCACAGATGATTACATTCATTTTTGTGCAGCTTCTATCATTAAAGCAGAAGAGGCATTCTGACATGCTGCAGTTGGAAAACCAAAGATAAAAGGCGACCTACCACACATAGCAATATGCAATTTCAGCACAGATCCAGAAAGAAAAGATTTTCATAGATTTCCATTATAGCTATTCTGACACTATTAAAACACAACTCCTTTGTTAACATCACAGCAAAAAAGAACCCACAAGGCACCTAGCGGCTTCATACGTTTAGTCCACAGATTGCTACATCTACCCAAAAGGAAAAACACCACAACTGCAATACAGAGGAAATCGCCTCTCAACTGTAAGCTCCCCTTCTTCTTGAAAAAGTATCTCAACTTTTAGAATGAAGTAACACAACTGGCTGATCTTCAGGAAAGAAAAACTGTTACTTACCGAAAAATCATCAGTTCCAGACATTTTGCTGAAAAGTAAGGTAAGATAAAGTGAAATTTGTTGAAAATAATAAAACTATTTCAAGCAAGAGTTCATGAGACAAACTCTACACTTGTCTCATTCAAACCACAGTAAGTGTTGAACTGGTAGCGCTTCTTTGCGGTGGCTTTGCTTTAATGACTCTGGCCCATACAGGTGTGCGCTACCCAAATACCTTCCTCTCGGTAACGGTTCTCATGAAAAAACAGTTCTCTTCAGCCTCTACCCGTCTCACCTCAGACAGGACCGACACATCATGTAAATGGGTCACATTACACGGAGAAAAAAATATTTCAAATATTCATACCAAGTAGGCAGCCTACCCAGACAGTGATGCCTGTAAAGTATTCGAGGTCTCTTCTAAACTGGGACTCAGAAAAGTGATGGCCAGGCTGCTTGCAGGTGAAGGTAACGCACCAAAACATGATTAAATCCCCATGCAGATCTTATTGGCAGAAAGAAAAGAACTGCTGATGCTTTATCCTCCAATTATTTCCAAACATACTAAAGGTAGGGGATGCTCTTACTCACGTTCACCGACTCCAGCTAGCTAGCCTTAACTGAAAGCAGATACGGCAAAGGTGCCATTATCGCATACCTAACTTGTAACCTCTCAACCCTCACAAGAAATACTGAAAATAGGGACCGATAAGTCACGTGCTATCTTTTCATGAAGGCAACTACTGCACTTAGAGCTTTCCAGAGCTTCACCACAACGAAAACTGACTGGCTTTGTCAATCTTTATTAGCCATACCAAAGGGCAGCCGTCGCAAACCTGAAGTTATATTCAGTTTGACAAACTGACAACAAATACTGACTAGATGTGAAAAACTCTTGAAAGGATGACCAAGAGCAGGTGAAATAGGTGGGCATGCCCCAGTGCAGCCACAAGATTTTAGGGGAGAGTGTAGGAGATGGAGAGGAACACAAGAGGAAGAAAAATGCAAAATGTAAGTCAAGAGTGCAAGTACTACTGCCAAGCTGACCCTCCCAAAAATCAATCCTTGTTTTTCCTTGTTGATGGTGAAGACCTGACTTTTATCACAACGACTGGTCTCGGGGACGGAGGTTTTGTACACATAGCC
This sequence comes from Scopus umbretta, assembly GCA_013400535.1. Classification (NCBI taxonomy): domain Eukaryota; kingdom Metazoa; phylum Chordata; class Aves; order Pelecaniformes; family Scopidae; genus Scopus; species Scopus umbretta. Next base: position 22,906 of record VZTL01014184.1, read on the forward strand.
TACAACAAATAGGTTTATAAGCTCCATTAGATTATAAATTACATAATGCAAATAACGCACATATAAACGAGAGCCTTCTCTAAAACTGCATTGTGACTTTATTACTACCTACACAATTTCCTAATCTTAAGACAGTACTGGATCAGAACAAGGGGCCGTTTAGCTCAGCATGCCATTTTATCTTCAGCGATGACGGGAGGGAAGAACAAGAACAGGGGTGACGCTCACCCCAATACTTCAATGATTCCAAGCTCAGTTACTTCTGAAGCTGCAGGCAATTTCTAAATAACGACCCTCAAAGAATTTCTTTTCCACAAACATGTTTAGTTTCCCGACTTGTACCTACAACATCCATTGGCGAGGAACTCCACAGGGCTGCTATTTGTTACCCAAAAAGGCACCTTCTTTTTTGTTCTAAACCTGGATCTTACTAGAGCCACTTATGGCTCCTTCGTTCTTGCAGCCAAGGCAATCAGTAAATCTATTCTTATCCGCTCTGCCCATGCTGCTCATTATTCTACAGATTTTTACCATTTTCTTTTAGCTGTTCCTTCACCAGGCTGAGCTCTAGCTTATTTCGCTGACCCTTGTGCAGCAGCTGTTCCATACCTTTGATTATTCTCACTGCCTCTCTTTGAGGCTTTTCCAATTCTTTTGTATCTTTTGAGATGAATGACAAGAACGAACCACACAGAATTCAAGATGTGGGATAACCATTGATTTATAGAGCTTCGTAATTATGTTCTGGTTTGTCCTCTATTTCCTTCCTAATACTTCTTAATGTTTCTTCTGCTTTTTGATCACTACAGAACTGACGCTTTTGTGGCAGTATTTCATTCCTCGGTGTTAAGGGTCAACCCATCATTTTACATCTGAAATTATATGCACCACTCCACATTTATCTACTCTGAATTACATCAGAATTATTGACATTGAATTATATCTGCCATTTTATTACTTAATCCTTACTTTCCTGAATGGCTTCATATCAACGAGACACTGCTCATCTCATTTCCCCAAGTTATTTATGACCACACCGAGCGACCCAGACCCCCGTGGAAACACGGTGAACTTCTCAAGTTACACCCGATAATCTAAATAAACCTTTTAAGAAATACCCAATAATCTAAATAAACCTTTTAAGAAATACGTATCTACAAAGTTAGCGCCCTGGTGGAAGTCAGTGCCTAACCGCGCGAATCCGAAGGTTTGCTGAAGCTCCAACCTCAGCTTGTAACAGCAGGAGGTCCTTCAAGTAGGTGCAAATACCTGAATCTTTGTATCAGATGAGGTGCACCGTTCAGTTCACCGACCATTCGCTTGAAGTTGATAAACCAACTGAACTACATCAGGAAAGCGGTTTCTGCTCCCATTATTAACGGCTCAGCTGTTTGAGAGACATTTACCAGAAAGAGCTTGATTTCATTTCAAAAGCTAGCTGTTACCTTAAGAGAGTTTGTTGGGTTTTGCAATGAACCATGCCCAGTAACACTCAGAAGTTGATATGTGCTTTTTAGGGGTATTGTAGTTCAATTTACCTACACGGACACAGAAGCTATTGAATATAACCCACAAAATATAGGAAACCAATCATTAATATGGAGACAAGTACAAAAATAACTTTTTACATAAGTGTGCATGTAAATGTATTCATGAGCAAAAAAAAAACAAAACCCAAAACAGGTTAGCAAAAAGTAACACCAAAACAGGCCGAGAGAATTATTCTTTCTTTAGGCAGATGGAAGGATGGGGTAAGACCAACTGAAAAACAGATCTATAAGAGACAGAAAAAAGCCCACAGAAGAAGTTAGAACATATGCTGCAAGGGAGAAAAGGAAGAGAGGAAACAAACCTAAAGGAGAACTCAGAAGAAAATCCCATGATCTGTCACAAAAACGACAGAGGAGTAAATGCAAGGCAAAGCAGTGGCTGAATACAGTTGAAACAGGCCTGCTTACAAAATATTAACAGATATCCCCAATATTTGTCAGCAGATAATTTCAAAATAGTTCTGTGCCATGAAAATTAAGGAAACAATTCTGCTGCACGACTTATGAAAAAAAGTGTAGTTCAGCACAGCTTATAATGAGATTTAGTGGCTTTTTTATTTTGGCAAGCAGACTAGAACAACATTTGTTGGCAACATTTGGCATAACTGAGTCAATGCCAAGCATGTCAAGGATCCTCTTGCAGACAGGATGGCCTACTTCAGGGAGGTTTTTTAAACATACATTTAATCTGGGTACTGCCACCTTCATTTAATAAAAAAGAAATTACCGTTAGACACATTCAGACCACATATGAACAAATTTGCACTTAAATCTAGAATCTACATTCCATTCGAGTTGTTCAACACCGGTGTAACGTATTTCAATCAAAGCCTTACAGCAATAGCAATTACATTTGTGAAAGTATTGCCCAAGGCATTCACAAATTCGACTTGGAAACGCTGTCAGACAGAAGACCTCCAAGTAACTCCATTTTAAAGCCCCCACTGGTCCCGCATGGGCTCAAGATTTTAGAAAAATGTACTGAATGGTGCCTTGACTAGATTTTGAGTCTTGGGACAGTTAATAAATGGACTCTCGTTTTCTCTTGAAGCTTTCCTAGAAGAACACCGCACAAGCGCCGATATAAGCAGAGAAAAGCCAACCCATGCAATAGATGACTGTTTTGCCACATTTAAACTCTACTTCAAATTATTCTTTCCTGGAGTTGGGGGGAAGAAAGAGTGAGTGGAAGGAGGAGGGTTCAGGAGCTTGAGTAATTTGGCAGGGCGCAGAAAGACTACAGAACTGGCAGCGTTCAAACTGAAGCCCTGCTCGCATCCACTGTGCTGTAAGATAAGATTTCCTTTGTTTTCTGAAGGCCACCGCCCCTGGAAATATTCCCCCCCCCCCTCCTGCCAGCTCCAGCTCGGCTGGTCAGGGCATCATTTCTCAGCCACCTCTGAGAACGCACACGGCCAGAAGCACGAAACTAAAGCAAGGCAGAGAGAAAAATGACCGATGTCTGCAAAAAAAGACATCAGGAGCAGAATGCCCGTCATCCTTTATCCTGAAGAGCAATGGGAGGGCATGGAGGACTTCTACCACACCCACCCAGAACCCATGCAGAGCAAAAATCTTCAGACCACAGGTCCAAGGCCTCCCAGACACCCACGAACTACTCCAGAGAATTAACAGCAGGTAGGAGAGACAAGCAAGCCTGCTGGGCGCCGCAGCGGCAGGCTGGAGGAAGGTTGAGAAGCACTCTGACACAGCAGCGGCGTGCTAATTCCACCAACAGCGCTCAAGACCAACGGGTGATTTTCAGACAGAAAACCCTGCTTCTGGAAGCGTGGTTCTACGTGTGACATACTCAATCCGTCAGCTTCCACAATAAAACAGCTCCACCGTGGATTTTTTTAAGCTCTAAACCCTCTCTTGATCACTTCCAGCCCAACTGGAACTGATAGATGTAGTAGCATTTTTCCCCCATGCTCTTGCCTTTCCTGGCTTTTATCCATCACCAGTCCCTAGAGACCCCCGTTAGAACGAGCCGTCCAAAACACTTTTTCTTGCTTTTACTAAAGCTATCCAAAATTAAGCATCAACTGCTTTTTCTTTTTCTTTTTTTTTTTTCGAGTTGTATGACATTTTTCAAACACTTGATGTGCCAGATTTAGTTCCTGTCTCCAAGATCATCTTTCGAACACAGAAAAACGCTTTCGAGATGCAACAGGCTCTGCTGCATTTCCACTGGGTGGCATGGCTCTATCAGCAAAGAGGTTCTTTTGTCACTGTAACATGACTAATACCTACAGCATAACCTCATCTACAACAAGATTTCTGCCCACATAAGTATAACTACCCAACATAGCTATACAGATAAAATGGAAGAGCGACCAAATCTTTGACAGCTTCTAAATATTTTCTAAAACATGCAAATTTCTGCAGCTCCTACCTTCAGGCATTAAGCGTCAACATTTTACAGCTGGCCTTTCCCTATCTTTAATGCCTTCTCAGCAGCCGCGCTGATGCACTTGCGTACCGTGCAGTTGTTTAGTCTGACCTGCACGTTTATTCATCTGGAGAATAAAGACAATTGGTAAACAGACCAAGAGGGGGGAAAAAAAAAAAAACAAACAACTTATGTCATCAGTAGCTACTTGAGATTTGGTGATCTTTTTGCCCTTTCCCATGTGTTGACTGGAAAAAAGGAGGTAAGTCAGATTTTTAGTTTTCAGATTTTCAGCTTTCAGATTTTCCGGACAGACTTAAGTAACAGTGAGAACCAAAGTGATGCATGTTAGTATATTTGCTATAAATTATCAGCTAACAGAAAACACAACTCTTTGAAACAGAGGTCTTGCCAGTTCCCTGTAAGAATAGAAGACCCGTAAAATATAAAGCCATCGGGAACTGTAATCTGTTCTGGTTTCCCACCCACGACAGGCCATTCAGTTTCACAGCTGCCTCCCCACCAAGACCAGACCTAATCCCTTCAGATGGTCACCACACCACAAGCAGATGGTTCCAAACCCGGCAAACATACATCACTTCTGAGGTGGCTTCTTTGTGTGCCGGCTGCGACACAAAACCAGCGGAGGACAGCGAGTCTCCGCCGCCAGAGCTTACTCCTGTCCATACCACCCTACCCTGTGAATCTTGCAAGAGATATTTAGGCCAGCAGCTCAGAATAATTAAAATGTATCTTCTGTAGTTGCCTCTAAACTTTCTTGAGAGCTATGAAGCCCTTTCTCATCACGTTTTCCTCATTTTTAAGTCTGCTTTATTTCTCATTTATAGCTTTAGCTTCCAATTATCACTTCTTCGGAAGCCTTCCGGAACTAGCTGTAAAACCTATTTTAAGAATATCTGTGTCCCCCTCCTGCCAAAGCTATATACTCAGGAATTACCAGCTTAATTATTTTTATTTGTTTGGGATGAAATAAAACACACTGACCCCAACTGTGAGTGACTATCAAACACCTTCACTGCAGGGTTTTTGGTGTGGGTGCACAGGTCCCAGTAAAAACCATCAAAACTGCGTGTCATATTCCAGTTCTAGCCTCAACAGCGACAAACAAAGCCGCACACCTTTCTGCTCCTTCGCAAAGGCTCTTTTCCAGGATAACTGCTTTTCAGGATACAGTCTCACTGCATGGATACAGCTGGCACCTTTCACATCTTGATTTGGCACTGTCAAAACGTACTTGAACGATCTCCAGTTTCAAGAATATTAAAAGCGCTTTCTAGGACTGGCTTGATATTTACCACAAATTTCTGCATCAGCCACTGGTTTCCACGGGTCTTGGAGACCAGAGGGTAGTTTCAGGGTGTGTCAGTTTTGTTTAAGGGGAGAAAAAAAAAAAAAAGCAACCTTTGTTCTTACATCCAGTGACAATAAGGTCGAACAGCACCAGATCAACGCTGTTTTCCACAGAATTCACCTAGAAGCAAGTTCCCTCTCGGGTGAAACCCATCAGATAAGCAGTTCTCTCTCCAAGCAGCGTGCCCTTTGATTCCACACAGTGCCAGCCCTCCCAGTAAGCCAGCTGCCCCAAGTATATCGACGTTGGCTAAAACGAATCACCGTCTCCTAACAAACTGACTTGCCCGACACCTCCCTTAGCGGAGATCCTTCGACTTAAAGAGTCGCTTGCATGCGACCCCCACGCATTTGTGTATTCACGTACAGCTTGCGGCCATGCGGCATAAATACGAGCCGACGAGGCACCTTCCCCGGTCAAGACACGGCGGCTGCCACCGGTACCCAGAGCAAAACAGGACCCGCTACAAAGGAACCTCCTTCGCTCGGCGGGCGGCAGCAGGGCCGGCCCCAGGCGGCCCAAAGCGGCG
>VZTL01014185.1:0-22484 GCA_013400535.1 Scopus umbretta
CCACAAGCAGACTGATGACCAGCAAGTCTCTGAGCAGCAGCTACCTTAAAAGACAAACCCTCCCCTTCTTCTGCTAGTGTTTTATTGCTGAGCATGATATTATACAGCATGGAATATCACTTTGATAAGTTTGGGTCATTTGTCCTGGCTGTATCCCCTCCCAGCTTCTTGTCCACTCCTAGCCTGTTTGCTGGAGCGGGGCCAGCACTTGGAAAAAAGAGCCTTGACACTGTGCAAGCACTGTCCGGCAGGAGCCAAAACATTGGTGTGTTACCCGCACTGTTTTAGTCACCAATCCAAAACACAGCTCCATATAGGCTGCCATGAAGAAAGTTAACTCCATCCCAGCCAGACCATGGTTTCCCTGTGTCCCAGAGTGGAGTCATCAGAGTAATACACTTCCCCAAATAAATACCTGTGTGTATGGTTTGGGGTTTCTCTGTGTGTGTATTTCAGTTTGGTATGCTGATGTCTTTTAAATAAACCACTTCTTGTGGTTTGGTGTTGATGAATGTAGGGAATATGATAGATTTGTGATCAGAAGACTTGCATACAGTTAGTGTGGCTTTGAAAAGTGATTGGCTTTAAATACTTAACAGCTCTTTAGAGTACTTAATTTTTTAAGTATTACATACATTAATTACAAATTTTGGCTCAATCTGTGATAGAGATTGAATCACTGCAAAGCTGGCACAGCGTGCACGTCATTAAGGCTGGCTTTACAACTGCTCTGTCTTCAAATTTCCCTGGCTGCCGCTAGTACTGGTTTCTCTCTCTTCTGCAATTGTACATGCCTCTTCCCTTCATGTTACCAGTCGAGAGTAGAGTGGTGTTAATAAAAAAATCTGAAGGCTATCATGTATTTTCAGTTGTTAACAAGAAAGACAGACAGACTCTGGTCATTTGGAAAAGGGTGACAATTCACTCCTCGGTGCCAGAGAGTTGAAATCTTCATCAGTTTTTCAAAGTACAAAGTTTAATTTTAGTAACAGGGAGAGACTTTGATCAATTCTAATTTTCATCTCACAATCTACCCAGTGCATCAAACTTCCTTATAATTTCAGTAATTGTATGTCGGTTTTTAGGAATGATCTAGTACATGTAGGTTAAAATGTCTGGTAAGATAATAATATTTTAATAACATTTGAAAGCAATTAATTGCTCCTGAACTGTCAAAAACTCTTGAATTCAAAGAGAAAGTGCTGTGGCTTGCAGTCTACACTACTCATGTATTTGGGAAAAGGAAATTTGTCTTTCACATAAGAACTGTTACACAGAAACTGCAGAGAAATGACCATAGTTGTTTCATTGTTCACACTTCTCTATTTCCTCTGTGCATAATAGGTGAGTAGCTTAGCAGGAGTTAGTTTGACAAACAGATCCCAGATTTTGTATCGCCTGTTCTTCTTTTTCCGTGTGTAGGTATTTAGAACAGGACCTTAAATTAACTGCTCTTGCAAGCCCTTGTGTATTTTTGTTTCTGTAAAGATGGTTGACTTAATATAACTTATAGGTAAAACTTAAAGTTATCATCTTTGTATAAACAAAATCAAAGATTTTTGATTCTCCTAGTTGTTCCTCAGTGTGTGTGTGGTTTTTAAAAAGTAAGGTTTTAAATGCTTACAGAAAATGCAAAGCTTGACTTGAAGTGTTTTCCTGTAACTAACTACATTGGCACAAATAGGTGCAATTTTATACACGAACAGTTTTTAATTAAATGAGAGATATACCAAGTGCTAAATTAGCATTAATTAAATTGGCATACAACTATTACTACTTTCTGTAGCCATCAGAATATTGCCAGCTAAAGTGCTCTTTGGTTGACATGTGAACATATATTGTACATTTTCTGACTAATGTTTTCTTTGAATATTTTACAAAACAATTTTAATTTTACTTCTGTATCGTTACGGAACTCAGTATGTGAGTGCCCTTACTATCTCATGCTCTTCTTGTAGTTTTATGCAACACAAATGGAGGAATTTGAAATAAAGCCCTTTTGCTGTACAAGAACTTGCACACTGGTTTACTGTGGAGTGCGCTAGCCTTGAATGCAGGAGCTGAACAGGCTTGCAAACAGGTCATCAGAAGGCTTGAGAAGCAGACAGCCGGGAAGGCAGCCGTAGACTGAACTGTTAGTGATGGAAAAATACGTTCCTGAGCTTGGCATCTGAGTCTGCCACTGCCAAAAATATCTGTGAATGGTCTGTTCTGAAACACATTGGGGAGAAAAGGTTAAAAAGAAGCACAGTATTAATACTACAAGCAGGAGGAAGGAGTGCCAAGATAATGTTGGATTTATCCTCCGGCCAGTTTTCTTTCTAGCTGAAGTATGGTAGGAGGCCCAAGTGGGAGTTGCAGACCGTGTTTCATTCACACCATATAGAAGTTGCAGAGAAGGGGTTGCTGTGCAAACATCCACTATCAAACAAGTTTTCGTCAGCTGTTAGTGAAATGCCAAATAGTTGGGGTTTTTGTTTGTGCATTGTTACGGAAAATTTATTAGTCCTATTAAACCCAGTATCTTCAAACAGGAATGAGAAACTGCTCTTGTTTTAAAATTTAGGAATAGAAGAGTGCTACAATTGTTAATGCTGGAACGAGGATATTATGCTATCAAAACTAATTGTTTGAAGTGGGTATTTTTATCTGTTTTTTTCCTTGGCAGTCTTACACTCCTTAGTTGTTGTAATTTAACATATAAAACTCGCCGAAGTTAAATAGAATGTGGGAAGAACGTATTTGTTATTAATGAGCATCCATGTAGAAGTTCAGGAATGGTGGTAGGGAAAAAAGACACTTTGCAGAACTCAATATTTTTACTAGATTCTAGTACTTCTATCTGTTACTATGTTCGTAGTCTTTGAAATACAATTTTTTTAAAAAAATGTTTTAAAGCTTAAGAAAAATATGATGTTTAATAGATGAAGGTAGAAAGGAAATGTGAAATGTCATAGAATATTGAAGAGCCAATTGGATTTTTTTTTGGTGCAGCACTGAAATGAAGAAGCCAAACTGTACTGGTATCGCACTTTGCGCTCACTAAAGTAGAAGTAAGCAGCTGTTATGTAGCTGAGGGTTAAACACAGTAGTGCAAGGGTTGTACCAGTAAAAGCAAAAAATTAATTTCCCATGTTGTGTTGGAGAATTTTTGCATGTGCTGTTCTCAAATTAAGACCTGACCTGAAAAGTAGTGTCTGCTGATTCCAATGAGACAATCATCATGCTTTTCTGCATTGCCTCCACAGATGTGATTCTTGAGTAGCTGGTTTCCCTCCCCACTTTGTTGAACTTACCTATGGACGGCAACTTTAATATAGATCTTGTGGTCAGCTGAACAGCATTGCTTTCTTGACTTGAAGTCAGAAACAGTAAGAAAATTGCAGATGAGTTTCAGTACATTGATTTCAAAGACAGTGGTACATGCAAAACCATCTCTCTAAATTGCAGGAGTATGTAGTTTGAAGACACTTGAAATTAAAAATGTAACTTTTCCATTTCATTTGAACTTTTATCGAAGTGCTTGTAGTATTTAGGCAGGACCAGTGTGTTAATAAAACACAGTAAAATAATAGAAAAATCACTCAGGCTTGAAGATAAACAGGTGATTCTTAAGTTGCTTGCATAAAATTCATAAAAATAAGATACCAGAAATACACAAATAGAATGACCACTTTCAGATCTTTTTATAAAAAGATTTGTACTCTTACAGAGGCAGCAGACCACGGCAGCCAAATGACTGACCTAATGTTGCCTGTTCTTGGTCACACTATAAATGTATCTCTGAAAGGAATAAAAAAGAAATTGCAGTCTCTTGTAGTTGCAGCATTACTCAGCTAAGATGCACATGTTCAAAACTACTGATTGTTAATGAATACTTATTCCAAGGAGTAAGTTTGAAAGTAGTTCTGTTTATAAACGTGCCTTCGGAGCACCATTCTAATGCTAGTGCGTTTACCTCGCTGAGGGAGTTGTGTGCTGGGGAAGGGGTATTCTCACTGTTGTATGAACATAGTTACTAGTGATTGAGTTTCGTTCCACTGTTGTGTTGTTTTTCAGTGAAAAATGGCCCAAAGGTTAGGTTAGTTACCATGTAAAACACTGCTGAGAAGTCACCACTTCCTCCCTTTCTTCCCCTCTTTTCCTTATGAAGACTTCTTGAGGCTGCCTTTGCCTTTTCCTCCAGTTCCATGATGTCCCAGGTCAAACAGAACTGCTTTCCCATCTTAACTTGCACAAAATCCAGTCTTAATTTCTTAAAAAACATAAACATACAAAATTAATATGGCTTTTGTCATCTTCTTCACCAGTGCCATCTGTTTTCCTCTGGTTGCCCTCATCACGCTACTTCCTATAGTGATACGATACCTTCTTGCTTCTCTCGCTTCTCTGTGCGTCATTTTCTTTTTATTTTATCTAGGACGTCCCTAGGTTCTACCACTCCCAGTGGGATACCCTCAAGGACTCTTGCCTCTCTTATTATGAATACTCTCTTTATTCTCTCTGGAAAGTTCTTCCTGTGTGCCCTGTCAGCAATGAAATGGAGTATATCTCTACATGATCTGATACCGAAGGATGTGGTAGCTCAGTGTATGATAAAATTCCTGATCTTGAATGACACATTCAACCTTATTGTTTAGCAGTTTATAGAGTGCAGAACAAAACCTATGGACTCTTGATTTATTTTTGTAAACTCTGGGCCTGGCAGTTTCTAATTGCTATGTTCAGGTGCCTCCTCCAACTGTGCATCTAGGCAGTATTGCAGCATACTATAGTAATTGTTTAACTGACATAGTTTTACATCCACTTGTGTTTAACCTTTGGAGGACACTGTAGAGGTTATGTCTCTTCCTACTGCCGGCCTTCAGGAATTAGCCAAATGCGTGCAAACATTTGTAATCTCTCACCCGAGAGCAGAATAAATTTGCAGAAATAATTCTGTAGTCAGTGTGCCTGCAGTAGCTGTTACTGTTTGCTTAGATTTTATAGCATGGCAGCTAGAAATGTGAGTATGTAACGAACAGAAATGAGTCAATGACAAAGCAGCAGCTTGTACTGGTTGTAAATAATGATAGGCACAGAATGCAGCACTAACATTAGCAGCTTGCTTTTGTAATATGTTTATATAATATGTTTATTCTACTATCTAGATTTTATAATTTCGTAAAGCTTAAAAACTATTCATATTGGCCCTACTGACATCTTGGTTTTCTCGTATTTATTTCAGTGTGTATATGGTTAAAACAAAACTTCAAATATGATTTGAAAATACTCATACTGTGTTAAACTATATAATGGATAAAAGCAGTGTTTTGAAAGCTACTCCTGCTATTCATATAGAATATCCTCCTTCATTGGGGACCTTGGCAGTGGAGAATTCTAGTGTTATATGTTACAAGCTGTTAGTAATAAGGATATGAATTTGACAAGGTAATATACAGTGTAATGACAGAAAAATGGGTAGGAAATTGACTTTCAAGTTCCCAAGTATAAATGAGTGAATGTAAATCAATGTTGCCCATTGCTATTAAGGTCTGTAGTAGAAAACTTCCAAGTCAATACAGATACTTAAACACCTTCATTAAAAATGAGAACTTGAAAATTATTTTTGAGTTGGTGTTAATATTTTAAGGTATATCAGGATATGTCTAACCATTCATACCATGCTGTGACAAATTCTCAGTAAAATGTGGGGTTCAGGCACATTCCTCACTGCTTTACTAAGAAGCAGCAGGATTTTTTTTGTTTGTTCGATTGTCAGTACTCTCAGGAAGTAATTTCTTCCTCTCCTGACCAAAGCAATTCCACGTTTGGCGTTGAAAGTCATCTGAATTGCCCCAATATCTCAAAGACTTGTACAGCCTTTGACACCGAATCCTTTTTTGTCTTCAGTTCATTAGGATCTATATCACTAGAAGAAAAAGGATGTAATTGTTTTCACGCATTGATTTTGATTGCTGCCCTTGTATCAGTATAGATAGGTAGTGTAATACTGAAAGTGGAATCTGTGAACTACTGATTACTTAATAAGCATCATTACTTCAATTACTTGTGTTTGTTTGAGTACTTGACTGTGTTTGCTGCTGATGCAATCAGAAGTTTCAGAATAGCTAAATCTGTTGACATTTTGTGTAGTCAAGTATGGGTTGGGAGAAGAGATCTCTGGAAAAGGTTATATAAGTTAACTGATAATGCAGATGCTATAAAAATTACTACAACAATGTGTGGAAGTTAAAAGTGTCAGGGTTCACTTGGTTCTAAAGTATTTTGGAAGCATTCTGAAGTATTTCATGTGATTCTAAAGTACTGATAGGTGTTGCATTCTGCTGCAACCATCAAATCCTGTTGGACTGGGTTATCTGAGTGAATTTTTTGCAAATGTAAACATACACCAAAAGATGAGTCTGCGGTTTTTTTTGTGTTTCAAGAAATAAGGTCCCTGGTCAACAAGAAGTCGTGATACCGATGTTGTTCTTAGCTGGTAAAGTTTTATGACCTCATGCAAGAGTAGATGAAGATAAAGTTCCTTTTTGGCTCTACAGCTGAGGAAAACCCAGAACTTGGAACTTGTTGCCAGAAGAGGTAATGATGACTGTTGGTTTTGCCACATTCAGGAAGTAATTCAAAATAACTTTTTTCCTAGGTCTTCAGAACATGATGCCCTCATTTGCAAATTAATTTTAAAGGGAGGAAATAAATGATACTTTTTGAAATTTGTAAAGTAAAGCTGAGAGAGCGTTGTTTTGATGTGAGTTTTTGATTTCAGGTTTTATTTTTTAGAAGCATTGGACACTTACAAGGGTTCTGTACATTTGTATTTGCACAGAAATAGATAGAAATTAATAGAAAATACGTAAAAGCTATAGTCAATATAATGACTGCTAATAGCTGACAATAATCCAATATTTGGAGTCAGCCCCCCTACCTCTCCCCCTGCCCGGCCCCAACAACGATTAAAGTCAGGAGTAATAACGCTCGATCATTTGTTAAGGGACTCGTACTGAATTGTTGTTGAAGATGTCTGGAAGCGAACCAGAACATGTAATTGATTTTAATATATCTCATTACCTATCAACAGTGGTCAAACCTCAGATGTACCATTTATTTTCTGCCTTGAATAAGTAGCACTAGCTCTTAAATGCATAGAGCTAATTTATTCTGCAAACCAAATCAAGCCATTAGTTTTCAATATTTTTATTCTTAGCTGACTGCAATTCTGTAAAACTCAAAATATGCCTGTAACAGCAGTAGTAAGACAAAACATGCTTTAAATACTGCATTTGTAAATTGGAAACTGTAGCGTAAAAGTGCAATTGCATAAGCTTCAAATGAGTCTGATATTTTTCAAAACTGCATTAACTGCATCATAAAAATACTCCACTCCAAAAATAGAAGATGTAAGCCATTGCAGCATAGTGTCTTTCTGAGCTTTCTATAATCCAGAGAAACTTCTGATATTCCAAAATAAGTTCTACAGCCCAGGGCGAATGGGACATGCTTTATTTATAGGATGATACACCATGAGGGTATTCTTGGGCTGATGAGAGATTTCTGATTACCATCTGCTGCAAGTACTCAAGTTTCAGAGTGTATTAACTATGTATACCAAGACTGTACGATCCTAAATCCAGCTGTAGGCTGTTTATCAATAGTGGTAGAGTATGTACAACCTCCTCGGGTAGAATGTCTGAACCCTTGTCTACAGTAATAGAAACGTGGCACTTGGAAGTCACAGTGTTAATGAAACAGTTTCTCAGTCAAAACACAGATTTTTGTTCCTTAAATGCCACTTTCCCGTTTTGGAGAAGATGAAATTGGAAATTGAATCTCTTGGGTCTAAAGGTGAGACAGTGGCCCAAACGGCTGTGTAGGAGTTTGCCACATCAGCAGCTACGGTTTTGCTGTCTAAAGAAGCTGAAGATGAAGGTAGAATATACGTTTGAAATACTGAATCTAAGGTATGATGCAATGTAGCTCGTAAGATTCTGGAACACTCCTGTCCATCTTTCTGGTTAGGAACACAAGATGTTTTACAGGTAGTAGAAAAAATGAAGCTTTACAATAGTAAGTGTAAAGTTTGATATGTATCTTCAGAAAACTAAGAACTTCACAATAACAATTGTGAAGTCTCCTGTTAAGATCCGTTCTTGAAGAGGCAGCTGTATGATGTGCCATCTGGGTGATGGGTTTTGATGCGGAGCTTAATTTTGCCCACTTTTTCTAGTCTCCCTCCTTCTCACACCAATTTTTAGGAAAACTGCTGGAATAAAAGGTTGTTAACAGATGTCTGTCTGCTTTTTCATGAAGATAGGCTAATACATTTAAAAGCTGTGAGTAGGGGGACTGCGAGGGAAAGACAGACAGCTAGGTGAATATTTAAAGTACTTACATAATCCGTGTGTTCTTAGAGGTTAGTTTAAAAATATAGATGTAACTGTTCCTGAAGGAAGGAACTTGATTACTTCAATAAGGATAAAACCCCTTTTTTAGAAGGATGCCAAGACCTTATGTAACTTCTGTTGTGCTTCAGTTGTCAGTCTGTGATAATTTTCTGCTTGACAGTCTTCTATGGGAATTTGCTTTCTTTTTAGGGAGGCTTTTTACTATTGATATATGATAGCAATGTAACTCTGGTACTAGAGAAGTTATATAACTTTTTCATGAACTGTACTTCATAACTGTAGCTTAACTGAAGTAGTTTCTTACTTGAATAGATTTTTGCCTTCCTGCAATCTGCGTCGTCCTTACTAACTCTTGACGCCTGGTTGGTTACTCTGTTAGCTGATCCCTACAGCCTGAAAAGGGAGCAGGGAAGCTTTTTAATCTGTTCTTAAAACAGCTGCAACAGGAAAGAGAATAAACTGTGCTTAAACTCTTCTTGGCCCAGTGCTTTTCCAAGCTAATTTTAGTAAATATGTTTTGTAAAGGCTATAAAATTAAAATACTTGTTCTGAGAGTTGTCTTTTGTATTTTTTTTTTAATCACAGTGGTTGATTAATTAATCTTTGTGGTATGATCAATGGCCTTATGAGTGGTAGTTAGAGGCTCTTGTGGTTGAGGACTTGGCAAATACTTTTAAATGAAGAACACTGGCTACTTTTTGCAAAGTGGGTGGTGATCATTCTGGCAACCTAAAGTAGTATGAGCAGAGGAAGAAACACATTTTTGCTGTTGACTAACGAACTTGCTTTCTACCTTCATGTTATCACTGAATTAATAAAAATTAGTTTTCACTCTTTCTTGTCCTCTTAGTTGCCTAGGAGCAATTGGTTTACAATATTGGAAAATACAGAAAGGTAGAACTTCACATATCGGAGAGTATTATGTTTAGGAAATGATGAATAATTTTGGCTGCTTCTGTCATGATTATTGTTGTTGGGATGCATACTTCTTTACTATGAAGATTTTTGTATTGTCTGCAAGGAAAAAAGAAACACCCATGAAATAAAGCTCATACATATTAAAGTAAATTTCCTACAAAGTTGTATGAGGAAGACCATGGAGACTGTGACAACAGGATCATAAATTCTAAAAATGGCCAGAACAAGCTAGTTCTAGTGTCATTTTAAGGCTATTGAGTCAAATTCTGCTTAGTTGCACTGCACTGAAAATCCAGAATATTTGATTTTAATGTTTGATTTGAAAGCAGATGAACAAGGAGAATCTGGACGCTATTCCGCAGCTAGTAGTTAGAGGGTGGTTAAGCAAAGAAATAGTTTCTGTTGGTGGAATTAGAGACAGGGTGGAGTATAAATGTCATCAATTTTGGAACAAGAAGTTCTTATTAAAAAGTTGCTTCAGATTTTTTTAAGTATCTTTTTTAACGTCAGTTTTTGCCTGGAATTTTTTAATAGAACTGTTTCATGTCCTTTGCAATAACTCCTAGAAGACCTCAGGTGGGGTTTCATTTTGCAAATTGCTAGCACTTAGCTGAGAAATTTAGTTGAAGGCAAATAATATATGCAATGAGAAGAGAGAACTAGATCAGTAAGTTTGATTCATATTTAAAAATGTGGTAATATATTTGATTACAAGTGCAACCTTTATAATTTTCCTTGCAACTGGTAATTTTTTTCACATGTAATCATTCTTAAAAAAGGAGCCCTTTCTTACTCCACTGTAGTTTCTGCTTATTTGTGGATGTTGACTTCACAGGATTAGAATCGGTTGCAAAGATGGGTTGCAGAGCAGACATGATCTTCAAATCAAATAATTTTGTCATTATCTGTTTTGTGTGAACTGGGTAAGTTTATTTTTAATCAGCACTAATTTTCCTTTTTTGACTGTTTTTACAGATGAAGTTCTTTCAGGTTAAACCTAGAGAGTCATGTGTGTATGTCAACCAAGCTGACATACAGAATACAAAAATTATCTGTATCACAGAACTTCCACATCAGTCACTTATGTACATGTTTGTGTATATGCTATGGTTTTCTAAATGCAAACATTTCTAGAGGATGTTTAAAAACAATTGTGATTCTGAAGTAGTTGAACGAAAATATCTCTTCTTCTTTCCAGTCAGAATATGTCGCTAATACCCTTGGCGTTTGTTCCAAAAGTACAGGACGTTCCTTTGGGAGTAATCAGCTAGTCACTTTATAGCAATTGAATATATCTACAAATATTTACATTGAAACGTGATGGGCTAGCACTCCTGCAGGGGCACTTAAAAGCTTAGAGAATGTTAGGAATGTCACTTTATGCAGCAACAAAGGAGTTTCTTCAAGTCTATAGCTATGATCACTTGGCTGTATATTTAGAAGTGAGGAAATGCCTGGAAAAGTTTTCAGGCTCTTACTCCTCTGTGTTAGTGAGAACAATATTGCGTAGCTTCATTATTATAAAATCAAATGTTGAATGTATTGTACAGATGCCGAGAATGTATTGGGTAATACTTTGAGACCAATCTAAATAAACATTAACAATTCAATTTCATTTTTCATTCTTTTTCTGTATATTTCACGGAGCTTTTAGAATGAATACCAACCATACTTTTTTCTTTTCCACTTACCTGGAAATATTATATGTATCATTTGGGCCTCAGATGTTGTGGGCAAACTTTGTAATTCAAGTAACATTTTTCATTGGAAGGAAAACTACTATGTTTCTAGAAATCCTTTTAAGCTGTTTTTCACAGAGCTTATGTCTGTAAATTATTGACTGTCAGTCAAACTGCCCAGATCTGGATAATTCTTGCTAATTCTAAAGCACTGAAAAATCAGCCTGAAATGTGTTTTGATTAAATTTTAATTTATTAAAATTAATTTTTTTTTATTAAAGCCTGTTGCTCTGAAATCAGGGCACTACTACACGGACAAATTGTGTGCAAACATTCTATAAAATCCTGATGCAATCATATTTGTATCATTAATGCTAATGAGAAGGAAGCACATAGTACAGGAGACACATAATACAGGTGGCAATATTTGGTAGGATCCAGTGCCTTGTGCTTCTTTGCAAAGTAGAAACTACGTGAGATTGGAAGATGCTGGCTGTTCCCCATCCCCTTTTCTTTTTTTTTTGTTTGTGTGTTTGCATGTATGTACATGTACGTACCCAGAACCCCCTAAATTTCTTTCCCCTCCCAGGCAGAATCGTTGCTGTTTTGTTTTACTCTTGTATTCATTTAGCGTAGAGCATGGTGTGCTACGCTTGAGAGTCATGGCTTGGTCCCACTGTAAAAACAGGTCCTTTTCTCTTTCAGAAATTTAAACCTGCACTGCGAAGTGTTTTTAATTCTAATAAATGACATGCAAATAAAAGGTTATTTTAATACTGAAAATAAAAAGTGTAAGAAAGCCAGAATAGTTTGTCCTTTTTTTTTTTTAACTTTTAAAAAGCATATTACTTTTTTTGTGAATGAATGGAAAAACAAGAGAGTTCTCACTCTTTTTTCATATTGTTTTTTAATTTTTAATATAATGTGTGGAGTGGTTTGTGGGGTTTTTTTTTTTGTTAATATCAGTTATTGGACAGTGTGATGACCAGTTTTCCCTCCGCTATCACTGTGCTGAAGAGGAATAGGGTCAGCTATTTTGAAAGTGGTTCCAGAGCTGTGCTTTGTTCTGTCTGCAGTCCTGAGCTTAGAGAACAATGCCAAAACTCCTACTGATCATCTCAGTGTGGTTTTTTGAAAGTTTTTACAAATAAAAGTATTTCACTAGATTTTCCTACTGAACTGATGGCATCTTCTACAAATGAGCTTTTTCTTTATACTGCAGTCTTGCTTGGCTGGTCTCGTTCCAAAACCAAGACATAATAAAGAGAAGATACTGGTTTATATTGCTGATTTAAAATCTTAGCAAGAGGCTTATAAGCTATACTAGATATAAAGCTGTGATTCTTTCAGAGCATAGTGCAAATTAGTTGGAAATGTAGGAGTGCCTACAGTGAAGCAAACAAATTAGAAAGTTCTGTGTGGCAGTATGACTTACTGTATAAGCACTAAAATATTTTTGGTAAATGAGAAAACACCCTGGGTTTTACTGTGTTTTCTCCAAGTCTGTAGTTTTTTTCTCCCTATAAAAGCTATTATCTGTTTTTATACAGCCAGCAGGAGGCTGATTTTTGTGTGTGCTTCCTGTCTGGAGTGCTCAGACAATAGAAAAATACTTTGATTTTTAAAGTTCTGGGATGCTAAAGTAAACCCTTAAGAGGTGAGGTTTTGTTTTGTTTTGTTTTGTTTTTAAGAGGCAAATAATAGTTGGAATGTGTTTCCCATATAATGTGTTTTCCCTTGGAAGATCCCAAGGGAGATTGGGAGATCCAGATCCCATTGGGAGATCCAGACAGATCATACCTCCTTACTTACCTGGGGGAAAAAAAGTGCTGAAAGGCAATGGAGTGTATAATAAACTAGTTACCTTGGTACCAGAGTTTAATCCAAAGATTCCCAGTTGTATTTATAAAAAGTTAGGTTATAATTCTATGAGAAGATAATTTTTCCAGCCAAGTTTCCCGAGAAAGTGAGTTACTGCATCTGCCTGCCACTAACTACCACTAACTAATTTCTACCAAATAAGACTAAAGTCTCGGACATAATTTAGTTTTTCTAAATTTCATGAACATTTACAGTTGGGTGGAGAAAAAAGACACTGTTTGTTCTTCATTCCAGTAACTTGGGGAAAGTGCAGTCACTCTCTGTTCGTAGTGACTTACTGAGCAGGCACCGCGTCTGTATTGCCTAGCCTTTCAGCCCAGGTGTTGTTCCAAATGAGCTACAACACTTGCTGTCTCTTGGTCATCCTGCAAGCCACATAAGCAGAGCACAAAAGGAAAAGATGAGGATTCACACGAGGTTAGTAGGAGCATTGCTGGGGTTGGGAGGGAACCATAAAAGATGGGAAGAGGTAGTGGAGAGAGGTGTGTGTGTGTGATTGGGAAGATCAGGGATGCGATTGAAAATGAGACATATAGCAGTTGTGGAATCTGGCAGCGTGAGAAGACGTGGCTTCAGGCTGTATTCAGACATGTTGAGGTTGAGAATGATTGCTGTCTCCCCATGTTCTCCTCTGCCAGCTTTGTTGAGAGGAATTCTCTCTGAAGTGTCTTTCTGGACTTGGGCTGTCTTCTAGTGCTGCAGTGGCTGTACTGGCTCGGTGCAGTGCAGTGGGCTGTATTCATGCATGGCACATGCAATTTTGACATAAATTAGAGTCTCCTGAAACATCTGTAATTTACAGTAGCTGACAGTGACCTCAGAAGTTGCCCTGGTAACTGGTGTCCCAAGAGCCTCTGTAAATACACCCGAAAAGTGGCCCAAAGTCTACATGCCAATGCAGTAAGTCTAAAAATACCGAGTAATTATGTTTATATTTAAAACTAGTTATATCAAGATGATTTTAGTTAGCAGTCTCACCCAAATATAAAAATAAGAAAAATCTTAGAGATCTCATGAATTTTGAAACTTCTGTGTGGGTTGAAAATTTCTAAAAAGACATCAGTAAGCACTCTGAAAGTGAGCACTCCGAAAGTGAGCACTCCGAAAGATTACCAGGTGAATGTTTATGACCATATCAAGTAAGCTTCAGAAGGTCACAGAGTCTATAAATACTGGCCTGCTGTGGCAACTTACAAACAAAACAAAGAAAAACATATATAAAAGTACTATTTGTTGCTGTGTATTAGGGAGCTGACTGTGAGGTAAAGGATACATGATTGAGTCCCTTGCCCTTTATGCTCCTGATCTTAGTCTTATCGTTATATTATTCATATTCTTTATCACTCTTTGTCTGATGACAGCAAATGAGCCTGTCCATTTTCCTCAGACTTTGGACCACATTTGTAACATTTAAAGTCAGTTAAAACAAATTAATGTCACACAGTGAGTCAGAGTTGCAGTCTGAATTTGGAACATTTTCCTGAAACTTGTTACAGTCTTTGGATGAAAAGCATCTGAAAGATTTACTGTTGTTTACCCTTTGGGCTCAGCTGTTCAGTTTGTTTCTGGAACCAGCCAAGGACAGATGTGTGTGCAGTCTCACCATTAGCACTTGTTGCCATCCAGTTACTCATTCTTACGACTTCTCCACACACTGCAGGATTCAGAGCTGTGAGAAATCTGTCAATTTGTCTTGAGGAGTCTTGGATTGCTAATGTGTATGTTGTTAGTTGTGTCCATCACAAAAGAATGTGTATGGCAGACTTGCTATTCATAAAGTTATGTATATACCTTGAATCTGGTTTTGGATATAGTAATTTACTTTTAATCTCAAACAGAATTGCAGTCCTATTACCATACAGCATAGAATTTTAGGAAGGTTGCCTGTGTAAACATTCCATTTTAGCTGCCAGTGTCTTATAAATCGGTGAATAATATACTTGCATACATCCATAAAATGTATCTATTTTCTCTGCATAACATTTTTTCAATATGGCATATGGGAACAAAACTAGAATCATAATTCTGTAGCTGTGATACATTCACAGCAAAGTGCAGTGAACAGTTAAATGGAGTAGAAAATTTTGGATATGTTTTAATGCATCTTGAAATACAATATTGCTGTTATTGCTTCAACAACTATTAATTAGTAAGGAACTAAACAAGGATTATGGTCCTATAAGATTTCTCTGAGGTTGAAGATACATTAACATAGGAAGTGATGATGATGTTGGACTGTTCATTTTAGGATGCCTGACTTCTAGCACCTGCTTAAAGAGGTGACTGATCTTTTCTAGGGGTCAGGAAAATAGATCACTTAAAAAGGCTTGATGGAAGCAGCTGAAAGGTGAGCTCCAAAAATCAATAGCTGCTCCAGAAAGTTTGGGGCTATGTAATAATGACATTTCATAATCTTTTTGAACTTTGTGGGGTTTTTTTAGTGCATTTTAGTCTTGTCTAGTTTCTAAACCCCCAGAGTTACCTGGTAGTGTTACAAGAGGGAGAGTGCCTAACAGCGCTCTTGCTTTGAGTTACCTTTCAGGTATCACTTAGAAATGATCCAGAAACTCCAGGAAAACCATTGACTGTAAGCCATAAATCTTGAAGAGCATAGAAGATACTATCCTGAGGTTTTTCAGAATGTTTGCAACCACCATTAACAAGCTAAACAGTAAACTGTGGTATGTGTACTGTTGTTTCAAAGGATTTTCAGCACTGCTTCTGTCAATGCTTTCTCATTAACCAGTGGGTAGGCTATGTGCTCAGATGGTATCTTTTCTCTCTAATTTACAGAATACAGAAAGATGTGTGAATCAACTGATCATTGGCCAGGCCCTAAAAGTTGTGGTGAACGAAGTTCAATCCAGTTGGCAGCTGGTCACAAGTGGTGTTCCACAGGGCTCAGTACTGGGGCCGGTTCTGATTTAATATCTTTATCAGTGATCTGGACGAGAGGATCGAGTACACTCTCAGCAAGTTTGCAGATGACACCAAGTTGGGCAGCAGTGTTGATCTGCTCGAGGGCAGAAAGGCTCTGTGGAGGGATCCGGACAGGCTGGATTGATGGGCTGAGGCCAATTTTATGAGGCTAAGTGTCAGGTCCTGCACTTGAGTCACAACAACCCCATGCGATGCTACAGGCTTGGGGAAGAGTGGCTGGAAAGCTGCCTGGTGGGAAAGGACCTGGGGGTGCTGTTTGACAGCCGGCTGAATATGNGATTAATGTATATACTTCTGTATGTGGTTTTGTTAGAATAAAATGCGTTATGAATCTTGGTGTACTGGAAATATATACCATGAGACAAAACTCTGTGTTAGCTGCATAAATGTTGTGAAGATAAAGAAATTTCTGACACTATTTATTAGTCAAACTAGTACAGCCATAGCCAGTTGCTTTCTCAACATGCTTTCCTAAAAGTATGGCAGTAATTGGTATGCTAGAGAGAGAGGCAATTTTCCCTATAAGAATTAATGGAAGGGGGGTGTCTTTCTATCTGCCATGCTGTATATACTGTCCTTGAAATTGTAAAGTCTTACTGAGTTTGATATATTCAGCTGCTTCATCTCTAAGGCTGATAATGGTTCGTGGAACAGGCTATTAAATAATAAGCAAAGGAGTTCTAATAATGGATAAAGAAGCTGTCGACAGCATTGTTGCTTTGTCAATAACGCAAGTAACTGCTAAATTCTACTAAAATTATCATATGTTGCACTAAAATTATCATATTTTGCAGCCAATAGGAACCCTGTGCATAAGGAATTTTCATTCCATTTATTTCACTGAGCACACCACCTTTAGGAGCAAAGCTCCTAAAATGGATTATGTTTAAAACAAGCAAATACATAGAAGTGGTTCTAAGTTGTGATAAAAATCATCAATAGTATACGTATCACTACTCTGTTAACTCAGCTTTTCTTTTTCCTCTTGACAGTCCTTTAGCTATTTTTGTCCTTTAAGGCACCTATCAATGAAACAGGAAAATGTTCATACTTTGCCGAGAAGGTCCTTGGGGTCCTGGTGAATGGGAAGCTGACCATGAGCCAGCAATGTACCCCTGTGGCAAAAAAGGCCAACAGTATCCTGGGGTGCAGTAGGAAGAGTGTTGCCAGCAAGTCAAGGGAGGTGATTCTTCCCCTTTACTCAGCACTGGGGAGGCCACATCTGGAGTAGTTAGTCCAGTTTTGGTCTCTCCAGTACAAGAAAGATACGGACTTACTGGAGCAAGCCCAGTACAGGGCCATAAAGAGGGTTAAGGGACTGGACCATCTTTCACAGGAGGAGAGGCTGATGGAGGTGGGACTGTTCAGCCTGGAACAGAGAGGACGCAGGGGATTCTTATGAATGTATATAAATACCTGGTGGGAGGGAACGAGGAAGAGGGAGTCAGACTTCTCAGTAGAGCTCACTGACAGGGTGAGAGGCAATAGGCACATATTAGAAAAACCAGGAAATTCCATTTGAACACAAGACGACCTGTTTTTACTGTGAGAGTGGTCAAACAATGGAAGACATTGCCCAGAGAGGTTACAGAATCTCCGTCTTTGGAGATGCTTAGCATCCAACTGGACATGGTCCTGGGCAATCTCTCTGTGTGACCTTGTTTATGCAGAGGGGTTGGACGACATGATCTCAAGAGATCCTTTCTAAACTAAACAGTTCTGTGTGTCTGTGTCAGGATGGGACTTCAGTGATACAGAAGTTAAAGTCTGGTACGAGCCAATACACAAAGGCTTTTCTGAACCCTGTGTGGATGCTATTGTCAGGAATATGCTAACATTGACTGCACTCTTACAACGGGGTTGGTTTTTTTTTTTTCTGAGTCTTGCCACACGTATGTAGTTCTATCCAGCCACTTTGGTGTGATTTCCTCTAAATAATGGTCACTGTTTCTTTATTTTTCTGAGTCAGAGACAGTCAGTAGATGAACAGCATTATGTATTTTCTAATCTGTGTGCTTTATGGTGTTCTGAGGTTATAATTTATTAGTTTACAGGTGTAATATCTGCACTGAAGTCTGGGTAGAAAAGGTCTACAAATACAGAACAGGTGCTTCTGAAGTTGTCCTCTTAATTTATCAATTACTAAGTGTCATTGGTATATTTGAGGCAAAAATTAAGAAGGAATATTATCCATATGTAATGAGTTCTCCAATCACTATTAACCTTTTAACAGGTGTGCATTATTAAGTTATATTAGCTATCAGCTAACAGTAAATGTGGTTCTAAGTATCACAAGGTTGTTTACTTGGGTGTGGGAAGGTAAGTAACCTATGTGATTATTAATGGGAAAGGAAGTGTTACCAATTGGTTTGTCCAGGTTACAGCATTCTGACCAATTTATTACACTAAAACTCTTCTCATGAGTGAAAGGAGATACATCTTAAGGGAAAAGCAATAATTTATTGCCAGTCTACATAAAATCTTAGCAGTCTAATGAAAGAATTCTTATTAGTCCAGTTATGATAGTAACATAGTTCAAATTATGTATGATTAAAGTCCTTACACACACAGTTTCTAGTTTATACCCTTCTCTGATGTTATGGTCAGACTTCCACTGCCCCTAGGGAAGGATGCTACAGTCAGTGGTTTCATTTGGGGATGAGGCCAAGTGTCAAGGCAAGTTGTTGTTGTCGTCAGCCTTGAGCTGTCGTGTCAGCAAGCTGTCCTTTTTCAGGAAGAGTATGATGTTGGTGGTTTTGGTTTTGGTTGTTCCCCCCCCACCCTGGGATCTTCTTGGGATCATTTTAATGTGTTTTTTAACATGCTCAACATCTTGCTTTTACCTCATCATTTCAAGTTTTCTACATATATCTGTATTTGTTGAAAGTGTTCTTGCCCACTTTCCAAGGTTGCATTCCTTTGGCTAACAGTAATGGATGGACTGTTAAATCCTTTGGGTGTCCAGTATCATCCTGTGTGTGTGCTTCCAAGGCCCCTGCTGTCTTCCCAGCTCTGTGCTCTATGCTGTGTTTTTAGTCTCAGGTCAGGGACTGCTTCTTCTGCACAGAGCATCTACTCCTCATTACTGTCTATGCAATTGACCGAAGTCTAAAACAAAGCAGGTAATAATCACCTGGTCATTAGATCATTGCTATTACAACTAGACAAGCTAAAACAAAGCTCCAGGCAAGCCAAGGCAAATCCAGACAAAACCTGACACACCTGAGGCTTTTGGTGTTATTTTAGCGCAAAGCCTGTGGCCCTTTAGTAGCAGAATACTTCAGTTAACCGCTTATGAAGCTCTGAACTCCCTTAAGAAAATAAAACCAATTGAGATTAGGGTAGTCTGTACTGTTTTAACACAAAGAACTCGTTTCTGAAATCTTTCGGTTTAATGCAGATGTTCTAAGATAGGCAAAAGACTGTCTTCATAAAAGGAAGTTTCATGACTCTTGTGTGTATCCACCGCTTGCCAGTACCTGCTAAGGCCAGGGTGGTGGTGGGGTGGCTGGTTTTGTTTAGATGCAATTTACAGCTGTCTTGGTAGAAAAAGAGGGTGAATAGTGCAGTGCTGGTCTTAAGCACTTCAGGCAATACATGAAATTCCTACATTGAAAGAAACACCTGTTTACCACAGTAGGGATTTTGACACAGGTTAAGTTCTGTTCTGAAACCTTTCCTGTTCGCTCTAAAAATTGCCAGTAACTTCTGTGGGAAGACAGCAGGCCGTGCTCTGATGAGCTAAGCCTCTCTGTGGTTTCTTGCCTAGAGGAGATAAAGAATCTTAGTCTCTATAGCAGCAGAGAGCGTTGTCTTTGAAGAGTCAGGTACTCTGCACCTGCCCTTCTTGGAGCAGGGTTTGATTGATAATGTTATACAATGAGCTGTTGTTTTTTGTACTGAGCCCTTGGGAGTCCTTGGCAGTGCCATAATGTCTGCTGAGGAAATCAGAGCAAGAGACAGTAGAGAGAGATAGTTCAGATGTTTAGATCTGAGCATCGTATATTCATTTCATTTATGTGAAGCCAGAATGAAAAAAAAGAAGGGGAAAAATTGTTCATTAGGCTAAAATTTTACTCGCCTCTGGGAGACAGGACATTGTGGAAAGTGGCAGGATCTTTTCTCCTGCTTTGGACTTAGTTGTGTCTGCCACAAGGTTCATAACATGTAATCTCTAGTAGGATTGTGTCTTCTTGGTTGACTTAGGGATCCAAGGAAGTCTGAACTCTTGATCTATGCATTTTTGTAATCTGAATTTTATTGATACTTTTTTTTCTTCTTAGCTTGCTGGTTTTGGAAAATTTGTGGAGCCTAGTCATCTTTAGATCTCCTTTTTGTCAGATTTAGTTGAAATCAAGAAATAAATTCTTGAGTTAGGAGGAGTGATGCATAAAGAGACACACATAGACGATGTGATCCCTAGGATTATTTTCCTAGGAAACCATCTAAAACATAATATATGGTTCATTGGTAGCCCTGGAAACAGCCTGCTTCTATCTCAATCGCTTTTATCATCATGAAGCTTACTCTGACATGATTTCCTTCTCATAAATCTGTAGCTTGCTTTTAAGAAATAGTTTTTATTGCCGCTAAATGCCATTGTGAGAAGCATGCAAATACTGTGGTAGGGAAAAGAGTAAAAGACTCCATGTAAACTGGGATATTCCTGCTGTATTTGAGTGCAGACAATTTAACAGAGGTTTCTGAAGGTTGGGCTCCTTAACATTCTGGAAATAATATTGTGCTGGATGGGACCTGCAGGCGATGAAGGGTATTTAAATGAAGAGTATTTATAACAAATTACTGAGCCCCAAATGAATCCTTTACAATGTAATGCATACAACTGCAACTGTTCTTGAAAAATGCTTAGGTAAATAACGGTGCAATAGGCTGGGACCAAACTGTTGTTGATTTTCCAAATGTGTAAAATTTGTGCACTTTTCTATGGTAAAGTTAGTTTGTTCCCTATCACTACAAGTTCAAATGTCTAACTTACACTTTGGTAAATGATTGAAATACAGTTGCAGCGTAGAGCAAGTTACTGAAATAAGGCTTCAACATATATTGAATGAGAAGTTACCAAACATCAGTAAAATAGTTATACCACTTATTGCTTGTTCTTTCCTTCTAAACTATATTGACAGTAAAAATCGAACGATACAGAAAAATTGGCCAGCAACAAGTTAGTACAGATATGAATAGACAGTTCTGTTAATAGTAGCAGGATGCCTTTGCTGTGTTCAGTTAACTTTGTACCTCAGAGAATTGGTTGATTTATAGCATTTTCAATTATAATGTGACTATTTTTAGTATGGAATTCAAAGTGGATAATAGCTAATGAATTCTATATTCAAATGTATAAATATGCAAGATGCAGTATTCAAATAATTTCATAATTTTGTTAACTTTTCAATTAACCAGTGCATCAAATTAATGCAGCAAATTATTGTCCCTTACATGTATGCTTTCTATTCTGTCTTGGTGCAGAAATCTAGGTCTAGGTCTTCTAAAGCAGCATTCCACTGATGGTGCATCTGCTTCCTCTCAGTTTTTATGCTTCGGTTGGCTCCTCTGTCATTTCAGACTTAAGTTCTGTTGAGTCCAATAGGGCAAGTCATGTTGCAGCATGAATTTACCAAAATGTGTGGAAATCCACGTAAAGTTGGTTGAAGATGTGCTTTTAAAATGTTTTACATAAAATCTATTTTTACAGTAAAAATAGTAAGAGTTTTGAATTTTAATGTCAGTGCTTTTTTTTTTTTTTATCTAATAATATCTTTGGCTTTGTAAGAAGTCAGAAGATTTACTGTTTCAGTCTGTGTGTTAAACTATTCTGAGAGCTGTTTAATACACAAAATGTTGTTCCTTCAGTTTTTTATTATAGCACTTGAATACTTGCCTTTATTCTCAGGGTTCAAATGTAAGTATTAATACTGAAGGCTTGTCTGCTTTTGACTAGATTTATTGGTGTATGTGACATGAGGGGCAGCTCTATTTTTAGGGTCTACACAGCTTCTAAGAGCAGGCTTCTTTTGCTGGTGCAGTTTAACTACTGAGAGGAGTAAGCTAGGTAACCAAAAGATGCATTTGCAGGTATAACTGTGTCCATTATAGTACTTTTCTGGTTACACTGGTGTCATTTACAGCTGGGATACTCTTTATGTTGCTGTCCACTATACAGGCAAACTTTCAAATACAATCTAAATTCCATTTAGATATATATCCGCCACACATTAATTACACTATCTGCATGTGCTTTATGTACAAAAGACGTCACTGTTATTTATTTTCAGTTCTGATTAACAGTATTAGGAAAACATTTTTTTACACAAATGTTTTTGTGTTGAAGATGAATGTTTAAATAATTTTGAAATAATGAAATATGAGCTATTGAATATTAAAATGTGTTTGGAAAATTTTGTTAAATCAGTAATTATAACAAAATAGAAAATAAACAGTTCAATTTAGGAAGTTGGGAGAGTGAGGGGGGATGGCTGTAATGGAACAGTTCTAGTTTCTGTCTCTCTGCTATATCGAACAAGAACAAAACTTCTCCTCCTGAAGTCATTTAATCATTGTGAGGTTGCATTGTGGGTGGTTGTAAGGTTGAGATAAAGAAAATAATATAGTTTCTAAGTAGTGTCTACGTTTTTCTTCAAGCCTT